>CM075302.1:9336388-9354530 GCA_037672795.1 Lagerstroemia speciosa | reverse complement strand
ACATTTAATTCATGTTGTAAGTTATTTAGGACATTGTATAGCCAAAGAATTTAATTACTCAGAAACTAATCACTAACGGATATTTGATGTGTTATATTGAAATCTTCGCTAACTAGAGAGTCGTGATATGTTGTTAGATATCAATATTGACTTGTGAATCTATCCGATTAAGAGTTAATTGATTAGGCTTTTTGAAGAGTTTAATCGATTAATAATTAATTCAAAAATAATTTTGCGAGACTCGCCGATGGATTAGTGTGGAACTTAATGGGTAAAAAAACTTTAGGAAATTTCTCGTAACCAAAATTTAATAGTTTAAATTTACAATTAAGCTATTTAATTTTGATAGTATGAAATTACCCATTATGATCACACACATTATGAGTAACAATATTAAAGACATAGTGAAGGGTTTCGAGAATTCACACACTATCATAGTGTGTGTATTTTATACATGAATTTTTTTTTTGTTAAGTCAAATATTATATTAAAAACTTAAGAGGAATACATACATTTTAATAGGATTTGACCATCAAGAATCAAAACACAAAAGCTGAGGCCTCCCGACTCCATCACTGAGAGCCCGGGAGCATCGGCTCCCAAACCCACCTTCGATAGAGCATCGGCTACTGAGTTAAGGTCTCTACAAAACTAGATACAATCCCAAGTTTCAAATTCCCGCAGGTAACGCTTGATTTCATTAGTAGTATATTTGTTTTGTGATGCCGCTTGACTGCTTCCATTCACCGCCTCTACTAGGGTTAGGGAATCTGAGTAGAATCTGACTTTTTTCCATTGTTTTGATGCCGAAAGTCCAATCGCATTCAGTAGAGCCTCTGCCTCAGCATGCAATGGCTGCGCAGTTGTTTCTTTTCGAGCCAGGCGCAGATGATGGAGCTCTAATGATCCAGCGCCAATCCAGCTAGTCCCGCCTCTCGGTTCTTCCAAGAGGCATCCACGCACACACAAATAGTTCCTTGAGGGCATTGCAAGGTATGGCAAATGCTTGATATCTCCAATAGGTCTACATCCACACCTTTTTGGTCTCTGCTCTTGCTGTGCTCGAGATAAGTTCTTTTGATCCTAGAAACAAACTCAGTCAAGCCGGGGGAAATAGAGCCATGCATGGCTTTATTTCAGAGATCCCACATATAGTATAACAATATTGTACCAAAACAGCAAAATTCCTGTGAATTACCACATTAAGTGTAAACTATTTTGGTGCATCGATAATGAATTCTACTAAGTGTTGGGCTGAATCTAATGGATGTGGAATAATCCATAGATTCCAAGGTGATTCCCTCCAACTAACTCTATAGAACAAACATTCTCCATAGAGGTGTTCTAATGAGTCAGAACAAGTTTTACAAATTGGAAAAATTGAGTCACAACTTGAAAACCAGGGTAGGCATTTGTTCACCAGTCTCTATAGATGGATTTTATATCTCTCATGGATCCTAAGTGCCCATAGTTTTCTGCAAAAAACTGAGTTTGTACTTGAAAATCTATGTTGCTGATCTAGCATGTATAAGCTTTTCACAGTGTGGGAACCAGAGGAACTAGTTGACCATATATATTCGTCTGAAACACCTTCTTGCACCAAAGATATATTCTTAATGGCATTAGTTGCTGGTCTATCTATCATAGAATCAATAAATTCTTCATTCCATCTTTTAGGCTTAATCGATATAAGTTCACTCACTTTCAAGTTGGTGTCTAAGTGAAGAGGATCCAAAGATGCAAAATTTGCAAGATCAGACATACCTGATACCCAATGCTCAGTCCACACATTTGTGTTTCTACCATCACCAATTTTCTTGATACTTCCTTTTAGGATAGTGCTTTTACAGTCCTTCAACCCCTTCCATACTATTGATTGGTTAGCGACATTTCTATTACTACAATCTAAAAAATTCCCATACTTGGTTTGCAGCAATCCCGTCGCAAGGCTAGATTACTCTTTTGTTAATGCCCAAGCTATTTTTGACAACAAGGCTCGATTATGCTCTCAGCTTTTCTAAAGCTCAATCCTCCACTTTCTTTTGGGGTGCGATGGACTCCCAACATTTTGGGGTGTAGAAGTGACTTTCAAGCTCCGACTTACCCTACCAAAACTTACAAGTCAACTGATCACTTTTTTTTGCATATGCTTTTTGGTAGCTTAAAGAGACTTATGGCGTAGTTGGGTATAGAGTTCAAGGTATATCTTATTAGTGTAGCCTGTCTTGCCCAAGATAGAGATTTGGCTTTCCAGGAAGCCAATTTAGACTTCAATTTATCAATGATAAAGTGGAAAGATTCCGATCTTTTCCTCTTTACCATCAGGGGGTTTCCCAAATACTTTGCATCCACCTTTAATTTCCTTATCCCTATGATTTGTTTAATCTCCCTTCTGCTTTGTGGGCTACTATTTCTTGAAAAGTATATTCTTGATTTGTTTAAGTTTTTCTCTTGCCCGCTCCATTCACAAAATTTATCTAGCAAATCTTTGACATTACTGATGTCATTCAAATCTGCTCTACTCATCACAATAAGGTCATCAGCAAAAAACAGATGAGAAACTGTTGGACCCCTTCTACTAACCTTAACTCCCCTAATGTCTTTATTTTGTTCAGCCTTATAGAGTAGCCTTGACAGAGTTTCCATAACAATTATGAATAGATAAGGGGAAAGTGGGTCCCTTTGCTTGAGGGCTCTTGATGGATTGAAATAGCCATAAGGGGAGCCATTGATCAAAATTGACGTTAAGGTTGTTGTAATGCATTGTTGAATCCATTTGATGAATTTCTCATGAAAGCCCAATTTGGTAAAAATCTTCAGTAGAAAACTCCATTCAACCTTATCAAAAGCTTCTTAAATATCAATCTTTATGGCTGCCCATCCTTTTCTTGCTTTTGATTTTTTTCATAAAGTGTAAGACCTCTTGGGCAATTAAACTATTTTCATTAATCCAATGCCCTTCTACAAATGTTGTTTGGTTTGGGGAAATAATTCTATTCAAAAAGGGCTTCAATCTATTCACAATTATCTTAGAGATAACCTTATAATAGACATTAGCCAAGCTGATAGGTCTATAATTATTGAAAGTGCAAGCCCCTTTACCTTTTGGAATTAGTGTTATAAAAGTGTTGTTCCACTGATTTAAAAGAAATCCAGAATGAAAAAACTTTGAACAACCTTTATAAAATCGTAGGAAGTATTTACCAATCTCTTTTGAGTCATGAGTCCAGTTCTGGTCTTCCTTCCTGATTGCACTGATAAGATTTTTCTTTCTCCTAATGATAGTGAATAAATGAAAAAATCTTGTATTTCGATCTCCTTCTCGCACCCATATCTCTTTGGACTTTTGTCTCCGTAGTAGGTCCCTTCTTGCTAGGTGTTCATCTAATTCAATTTGTAGCACTAACTTTCTATTCATATTCACGATAGATGGCTCCAGTTGTTGAACTTCATCAATCTCTCGTAGAAACTGCTCTATCTTTTTGTCACAAAGGCCAAAGGAAGTTTTGTTCCAAGTTTTTAATTCCTCTTTTGTTTTCCTTATCTTACTAGAAAAATTGAATTGTTTAGAGCCCTGGATCTTGCTGGACCATGCTTTCTGAACTACTTTTTCTCGCTCTCTTCTGACTTGGTCCAAATAGCTTCAAATCTAAATGGCATTTTCCTTGTCTCATTTTCCATCCAAAGATTTAAGAGCAGGGGGTTATGATCTAAATTATGGATGGTAAATGATGCACACCGGCTTTCAAATATGCTATTCTCCACTTATCATTTTCTAAGGCTCTATCTAATCTCTATCTAACATGTGATAAGCCTTCTCTCTTGTTCCTCCAGGTGAATGGATTACCTACGAAGCCTAGGTCTATGTAGCTAGAATGAAACATGAAATTTTCTAAATATCTACGTGAAGTACTACCAAGGTGTCTCCCCCCCCCCCCCCCCCCCCCCCCCCCCCCGCCTATCTTGTTCATTGACTATCTCATTAAAGTCACCTATCAATGCCCAAGGTTCCATGATTGTATCAGCTAACTTAGTTAAATTATCCTAGAATGCAGCTTTTTGTTTGAGAAATGGGGGGCCGTGCACACATGTTAAAAGCCATTTGGATGGTAGTATTTCATGTTCTATGGCATAGATGAATCATTAATGAGTTTTAGTTAAGATTTTTACCTCCAATTCTTCATCCCACCATAGGGAGAGGCCACCGGTAGTTTTGATTGCTTCAACATAGCATATGTCTTCCATTTTGAGTCTTCAACCAATCTTTGCACACTAGTCCTATGATTTTGTTTCTGCAAGGAAAATGATACTAGGATTGTATTTATTCCGAAGGGATTTCAATTGTCGAATTGTCGGGTTCCCTCCCAAACCCCAACAATTCCAAGCAAGGATACTCATGGCGAGGTTGGGGGCATGACAGAGAAAATAATGCCTTGCCAGGTATTCAAGGAGAATGGGAATTGTGAAGCGGACCCAATTGTTCTTGAAAGAATTAAATCTAGTATCTCCTAATCGGTACTATCTAGATGATTAAGATTGAAGATCTTTTCAGTCTAATTTCCTAAAATAGTGTCTTAGTCATCTAGAATAGTTGAATAAAATATTTATTGAAGTAGCACTAAAACAATGATTTAATAATATAAAATTCACTATAATATAACTTGGTAAAGTAAAGATTGCATGTTCGAATCCCTGCTATACAAAATTAGCTAAAAGGATTCTTTGAGCCTAGACATTAGCGAACATCAACTTCCTAATATTAGCCCTTTCATAGTGCTATATTGGCATGGTCATCGTTAATGTTAGTTATTCAGTTCGTTATATATATTTTTAGAAGAATATGAGAATCTGGATGTTATATGGCGAAGCGTGACTGAGTTATCACTACTATTAATATCATTTTTATCCATTAGAAACAAAGGGTCCCGAAATAGTCTTTGGTTCCGTTCGAGTCATCTGGAAAGGTTGGATAAATTTTGAAAAAAAAAAATTCAAGGTTCGTAATCGTCCATGATATGTCAACGTTACGCCAACCATTGGTGACCCTTGTGTTGTCCTTTTCTAAAAAATATCGGAGGTACTGGTCAACAATTGTAGCACAAAATTTATTTATTTGTTTATCATTTATATTAATATACGTACTTTATAATAAAAAGAACATTTTATTGAAGTACATAATTTCAGGCTACATGTACAAATTAGTCAACTCACAGTGTCAAGTACAGATATAGCTAATCATAGATTTCCTGCGTCTATGTTAGTGTATCAGCAGTTGATTATCTATCCATACAAATTTGGCCATATATTGATCTATAATCTTTAAGCGGTCAAACTTAATTTATTTTCAGAATTTTGTTAGTCAAAATTCAGCAGTGCTACTACACCTCACCAAAGGAAGATATATAACTAATAAGGATAATTTAAGAGGAAATCTTGTGTATTTACCCTTTTAGTCGTTGAATCCTTTATATATGAAAATAGCTTATTCAATTATATAAGAACAGTTTCGTTATATATTTAAATCTGAATATCATTGTTTTGTTTGCGGTGGGCCTGACAAACTGTGTCGTGTCGTGTTTAAACGTGTCGTGTCTAAACGTGTCCGGGTTAGAAACTCCAATGATCTGGATATGACACATTTATTTTTCGTGTTTAAACGGGTTCGTGTCTAAACGATCGTGTCTAAACCGGGTTGACCCATTTAATGTAAAATATCGATAATATATAATTATACTCTAATAATATATGATGTAATTACTAAAATAATAATATTTATTGATAATTAGTACAATAAATAAGTAAGATTAATCAATTATTGATCATGTAATGCATGTAATATTTTATATATCATAAAATTTTCATATATAAATGTATTAAATGAGTCAATATATGTATAAAAATAGTTAATACATTTAATAAACGTGTTTAATCGTGTCGTGTCGTGTTATACAGGTTCAAACCCAATTAAACACGTTTATTTATCGTGTCTGTAAGGTTCTTGTCTAAACGGGTTCGTGTCTAAATAGGCTTGACCCAAACTCGCCTAACTCCGTGTCGTGTCGTGTCGGGTTACCGTGTCGTGTCAATAATTGCCAGGCCTAGTTTGCGGTTCAATTAAGGGTGTGAAATTTACGTCGTTGAAACAGTGACAATTCAAATTAAATCGTGCAATGAAACTAATTTTATATGACTAAATTAGTATTTTTAAGAATATAAGACTCAATTATTAAAAATGATAAATATATTGTACTTGAGTTGCAATTATCTCCTACTAATAACAAATCGAGATTAGTTAGAGTCATTTAAATTTGAAGGTAGTAAGCATTATTCATAGAAGAAAGGAAAATTTATATTTTATATCTAATGTACATATTCATATAATATTAATATAATTTATTAAAAAAAATAAAATTCAAGACTTATAAGGAGGAGCAAGGGGTAAGGTTACAGAGGAACTAGACGAGAGTCAAGTTGTCCGGCCCGTAGTATCCAGTGAACCGACAGGCTTCACACCGTACCTAGCCTCGAATACACACAATACAAAGCACCGTTCATTATCTATGGCAGCAGCTGGCTCTAGGGCAGAAGAGGGGCTCGATGATTTCACGCAGGATGGCACAGTCGACCTCAGAGGCCACCCTATCCGTCGTTCCAAGCGTGGTGGCTGGACAGCTTGCTCATTTGTCGTCGGTAAGCCCTGATCCTTCTTTAACTCTGTCTGATCCACGCCATGGTGCTGCCATGAGCGGCCATTCAGGGCGATGAAAACACAACGACAAAGCCGAGCATTGACCCCACGATGTGGGGATCCGCCATAGATCTTTTGTTTGCCCAGGCAGTGAGTTTCATGTGATACTGGAGACTTCTTCACATGACTCCTCTTACTGCCATTACTTTAGTGATTTCTGGTTGTTGGGAACGCGAGAGAAACATTGGTTTGCTCCGGACCAGTAGCAATTTTGCTCTTCGAGAGTATTTGAAAGAATTGAAAATCAATATTTTGTTGCTTTCTGAGCCTCTAATAATTTTCTAACTTCTTTGAAGACATCCTTACTACTACTACTACTTTATCATGCGTCCCGTTTCCTCCCCATTTCTCATGTACCGATTAGAAGTCTGGAATGCCAAATCAGGTTAGGGTAATTTGGTGCTTCAGCTATCCATAGTATCTGGGAGACCAAACAGTTTGTGGAATCCAGTAGTTATGCTCAGAGACCACTTGACAGTTAGTTAGGAAGTTGTTTTCATTTACACCTATTCATCAATTAGGTTGTTTTGACGCACCCAATGTTTACATAGACTTTGTAAGTAATAGCCAACCATAGTTTTTTTTTTGATCTTATAGCCAACCATAGTTAATCCATTGATTAACGACATACAACAACTTTGGCTGGTTCTGTTCCTTGAAACATTTATTTTTCACAGAATAGCTACTTAATGTTTGGTTGGTATATGAAAACACCTATTCCCAATGCATTTACAATAGAGGGGAATGAGCGTTCCCCCTATCCATAACCAATAGCTATTATTATAAAAAATAGAATTAAAATGATAAAATTATTCATAATTATTCCTTAAATTTTTAATTTTTACCTTTTCCTTTTTTAAATAAAATCTAAATTTAATATTTATCTTCATGATCATTTTAATATTTTATCACTTTTGTATTTTCTATTCCCTCATTTAATTCCTTCAAACCAAACAAAGTCATTAATTTCTATTTATTTTCCATATCTATTCTATCCTATATCATTTTTTCCAATGAACCCAATCGAGGTCATAATGTGCAAATAGTCAACTATAGTTTCTCCATTGATTTAGGACCCATTGTAATAGCCAGCTACAGTTAATCTATTGATTTAGGACATACAATGTGTTGATAGTCAACTTCATCCGCAATTAAAGAATAAACTATCTGGCTATTTAGCAGGATACATATTCACCCTGCAACTTAGCTTAATTTAGTCATATAAATCAGATGGGACCCTGAAATAATGACACAGGTCCCCAACTCTAAACTAGGAGGACCCTAGTTTGATTTTCGAAATTGCAACGCCCATGATTCAATTTCCTCTCCCCTGATAGCCCATAATAGAGATCTCTTGCAATCCAAAAAATTTGTGTCGATAAAAATTCAAAATGAAAAATCAAAATGCAAATATCGAGTCGATGCTTGACGAATTTGTATATGCTCACCTCATTACATTTTATATGAGTAAGCACTAATGAACTTACAACAAGTGAATCATAAGTATCGCCACTGAACATGAAAAATCTGAACATTTTACATCTACTCTTATTTATATTTATAAATGAGAGTACTAATGAACTTGCAACAAGTGAATCATAAGCATTGCCATTGAACATGAAAAATCTGAATATTTTATAGCAATGCAATTGGATTGTCCTTATCATTACTCTCATTTACATTTATAAGAGAAAAAAAAGTGAGTCGTGGATCATAGAATCTTGCTTAAGTTCAAAAGTTGTTTGTTCCTTCTTAACCACCTCCAATGAGGGATAAACTTAAGATTTCCAGGTATCGAAGATAGATGTAGTCCAATTAAAGGCAGTTTCAGAAGAAATTAGTTGATCGGTAGGAATCCATCAATATATAGTTTGGCTGGTCATAAAGGACTACTGTTGTTATTCAGTTTCCAATTTAAGATTTCACTACTTATTGAGTAGTACTCTTTTTTTTTTTTTGGTCGCCAGCCACGGTATCCAAGCAGGCCCCACCAGCGGTGAGATGGCATCTTTCAGCCAACCATACTTGACTAATCCGTTGGTCGCCCCGGGTCGCACGCCTGGCAATGGCGGGTGAGGCTCCCAAGAGGGGTGTCTGCGTACGTGAGGTCTCGAACCCGAGACCTCCTTAAGCGGCACCGAGCTGCTTACCACTCGGCCCAACCCCTCTTGGTTATTGAGTAGTACTCAAACACATGACTTTTCATCATAAATTATATCCATTTTTTTAAATTTTGATGAATGTAAATTATGTTCAAGTATTTTGCATATGTATACGTAAAGTGTATGTGAAAATGGAAAATTTTGAAACGGAATCAAGTGGACGGAAAAAACCAGATCATTGGGAATGTAAATATTTTTCCCTTTTGTGATACTTTTCAGCAATCGGGGGACACGTGACATATTCTTTTTTTTTTTTTGGGTTAAACAGTGTATATTCAATACGGTGTCAATCAACCCCCAACAAACTGAAGTGGGGGCTTATGACATATAAGTCTGGGGTGTGATACCCCCTAATACATCCGCATAGTCCCGGCCACGGCTCCGGTTCGGAACTGCCGGTTCTGGTTCCGTGGCCGCATGGAACCGGACAGTTTCGGTTCAAAATTACGGTTCCGTCGGTTCCGAATCGACTGGTATTAAAATTAAATAAAATTTAATTTAATAAAGAGTTCGTTATATAAATCACAGTTAAATTCTTGGTACGTATTACAACCATTAATAGTCAACTCTATAAATTTTAAGATTTAAATAACGATTTATATAACGAACTTATTTATATTTTATATCATATAATAACTATTTAGGTTAGGTAAAAAAAAAAACATTGGAAAAGGGGCGGGGCGTAGGGGGACAGGGGGTAGGGGGCGGGCAGGGGGGTAGGGGCGGGACAGGGGTAGGGCGTAGGGGAGGGGGGTAGGGCACAGGTGGGGGAAATTTTTTTTCTTTTTAATTTCCTTACTGTTCCGGTTTTAAACCGCCGGTTCAGGTTTAGGTTCGGAACTGACGGTTCCGGTTTCAAAGGCAGGTGGACCGGCCCTGAACCTTAGCCCTCACGGTTTGAGGACGGTTCCGGGCCGGTTCCGGTTTTGACCGGTTTCGGGCCCAAACCGGTCCGTGGCCGGGACTACATCCGCATATAAAATGTCAGATAGTTCAACAGCTGGCTTTACAAAGTAATTACATCTAAAAATATCTAGACCATCCTTAGTCCGCCCTCGTACCGCGAATTTCGCCATCCTATCGGCTGCTTCGTTGGCTTCCCGGTATATGTGAGCCGCTCGAAAATTGGTGAATCGGGACACGTGATAGCAATGTAAGGGTACGAGAAATATAATAAACTATAGTAGAGTTATTAATAAATTTTATCAAATAAGAAGATATTGTATTCAATATGAAATATTTTATATGGCTTACTATCGTGTAATAGAATACTATAGGAAATATTTTGTAACTATTTCAATTGTATGTGTGGCCTATAAATAATATATGTCTAGTAATAAAATTTTTTTGTTATTTTTATTTCTTTACAGACAATTATGATATCAAAGCCAACTATTTCACTCTTTACGTACAGGTCCCATATTTGCATGTATATTTTCAATTTTATTTAATATTTTAAATAAATTATTTTTTCACCAATACTCTGATTATTAAAAGCATATGCTCTTTATCCATTTGGTCTCCCAATAAGTTCTAATTAATCTAGTTTCTAACCAAGTTGGCTTACTAGAGCTGTAAAATCCTTGTAACCTGAATTTTTTTCATTCATAAAATTGAATTAAGATCTTACTTAATTGAAAAAAAGATATTATCTTATCACCTCAACCAACCAATATTGGTAACTTTTTCATTAGTTTTGTATCAACATATCCCTTCTATGTTAAACATCTTTTTGCCGCCCTTTTACACCTTATCATTTTTTCAACATTTAATGGGCATCTTCCCACCTCATTCTTGGTATTTTCCCTTATGTCTCGTGTTAGATCAACCTCTCTTTCTTCCTAATGGTCTGGCAAAATATTTTTCCCTCTAAATTATGAGTCTTTATTCTCCCTTAGTTCTATCTATGCATCAATCATATGTGAGGATAATTATCTATCTATGAGTCATTTTTTCCCCTATGATACAGTGAGAATAAATTCATCCTCAGAAGGATGAGTTTATCGTATACATCACTTTGCGGTGGAGTGACAGCTGGACTCGCTGCCAGCACATTTACTTCCTGTTCACTGTGATCTTGTATCTCATTGTTTTTTTGTGGGTAGTAATACAAATACTGATGGGTGACATCAAATTAGAAGATGTCATATATATTAATTCTAACAATATTTGTATGATTTGATATCATGCAATAAAAGATTGTCGGTGACATTTAATTAATTTCTTCTTATTATATTTGAGACCTATGAAGTATGTGAGCATTTTTGTCAATTACCTTTTTTATAATATTAAAGAAAATAGACTTGATGTAACGATACCATCGTTAACCTACGATCAAGAGATTCAATATTTAATTTCTTCATATAGATTTTATCCCATTTTAATTTCTTCTCTTTAGATCCATTGATTTCTTTTATAAGAAAAAAGGAGTAATACAGTCTATGATTTTTATGACAGATCTGACAAAGAATTGTTTTTTTTTTTTGGCTGGAGACATAAAAGAGTTGTTTTTCTTTGGGCTGAAGACATGAAAGAGTTGTTTATTCATATTCTTTTGTTTCTCGGAGAATGTGTCCAAGTATCCACCCAGAAGAATCTCCACTCCACCAATTCAAAATGCTTTGCGGGAAGATTCTCTCCTTGATTTTGTCCTTTTGCAGTGTGTTGATTCTTCATTTATTTTATTTTGATATATTATTACAAACTGATAATTATTTATTTATTGCCTAAATCTTCTATCTTCATTGTTATTTTGTTTTTGCTGTACCTCTTTTTTTGTCTCACTAAACTTAATATATCTTGCTCAACTTGCGGTTATAATAATCAGATTTCACGATAGTAAGTGCATGTGATCTCTCGTAGCTTATGGTTGCTTAAAATGTCTGAAAATGACAGTGTACAAAATTGTCAAAACAATCAATTATATACATATATGTATATTATAAAACTGTCTTCCAAATAGTACTTTCAACTTTCAAGTTATTTTTTTAAGCTAAAAGAGATATTAATGGCATACTAAGCATATAAAGAATGGGGATCGTAAGACAGGACATAATAATGCTATTGAACGAGTTGAATCCCAGCATCTCATAGTTTTGATTTCATTCTAATTAGACTATTTAAATTGAATATACCCCCAAATTAATTTATTTTCTTAATATACATGCTTATTATATCTTGCTCAACTTGTGGTTACAATATTCATATGTGATGACTTAATATAATATAATGAAATGTCTTTAGAGAGCTAAAATCATGGCTAATGTCATTTGCATACGAAACTAAGTAATCACTTTCATGTATAATTCAAATCTTATCCTTAATAAGTCATTTTTTTCCCTACAGGAGAAATTAATGCCCTGATAGGAGTAGAAGAGAGTGGGAATTGTGAAACGCCGATTATCCTGTTGAAAGAATTCAATCTAATAACTCATAATTATGGAAGAATCTTACATGCCCCATAATAAAGTGGTTAGGAAAAACAATTAAATTACTTTAATTAGTAATAATTATGATAACTACTCGAATAATTAATATTAATTTATTTATTTATCATATTTTGATTGATGTTTCCTCAAGTCATGTGGTGAGATAAGACTACCTAAAAATTTCACATGATTATGAATTTCTAGACGATTAAAATTGAAAATGCTCTTGGTTCAATTTCCTAAAATACTGCCCTTGTCTTTGTCCAGTCATCTAGAACAGTTGGATCATAAAATATTTCCTAATACTATGAATAATGGCCTAATAGTTGAAAACTCATTATTATGAGACAGTCTTTTATGTCACGGTGTTACCACGTGACAGTGTTTACGTGATGATACCAATTAATCAGAATCAGTAAATTTTGTATTTTTTTATAAAATCTAAAAGGAAAAAAATATCTTAATAAGTTATTCTGATGGGCCCGTATTACTACGTAAACACTGTCACATAGTAACATTGTGGCATAAAAACTTTCTCGATTATCATGTAGTTTCGTAATATAAAGGTCTCATATTCAAGTCCTTTCTATATAAAATATGCTAGAAAGGCACCTCGAGTATGAACCTTCCATCTTCTTAGATTATTCTAGACTTTTCGTTGTACTATATTGATGGGATCGTCGTTAGTGCAGAGTGTTCAGTTTGTCAAAATATAATTATAATTGAATACGAAAATTTAAAAATTATGTAATAGCGGCAACTGTGACACTATTATTATTGTCATCCTTTATACTTGATACAGAAACAAAAAACTTTCAGTCCTCAGCTGCGTCAGAGTCATCTAGAAGGGTTAGATAAAACTTAAATGAATAAGCGTCGTAGTCATCCAAAATATCGCAACGAGACGGTAATCCTTGGTGACCTTTGTATTGTCCTGTTCTAAAAAAATGGCGGGATGGTCTGGTGAACAAGTGGAACGCAAATTGATTGCTTTTGTCTGGACTCTGATTAGTCTGGCTTTTGACTATGTGCAGTGTATGAAGTGTTTGAAAGAATGGCATATTACGGCATATCTTCAAACCTTGTCCTCTACCTGACGAAGAAGCTCCACCAAGGGACTGTCAAGTCGGCCAACAATGTCACCAACTGGGTGGGGACCGTCTGGATGACTCCGATCATTGGGGCCTATGTCGCTGACGCTCACTTGGGGCGTTATGGACGTTCGTGATTGCTTCCGCCATCTATCTCTCGGTATGTAATGCCTCTACATTTATATACTCGGCATGAATAATATCATATACAAAGTATGTGGATTCCGCCGCAGGATTGAAATCGTCAATATTGGACTTTCAGCTTAACCAGGTAAGCAACCGTTCTAGGTTATTGCAAAATTGATATAATCGTACCGAGGAAAAGGGCGTAATTTTTCATTTAATGTTTCCGCAGAGCTGTAGTAAAAATAAGTAGGTGAGTGTTGACCGATGTTTTGATTAGTACTGCTTGACTTTGACTGTTTTGATAATCTGCGTCGGTGTTGGCGAGGACTCCAATAGCTAAGAGATAAAAAGGGTAACTAATAAAATAGGAGAAAAATAATTGAAATTATTATTCGAATGCTAATTCTATTTCTCTAGCAGACGGTCATTCAAGCAATTCTTCCATCTTTCGTCCAGTTAATGAATAAAGGAATAAAGGAATAAAGTTAGTTTGATTTGGCCAAAAAAAAAAATTGAATACAGGAGTGGCCATGATACCGACTTTATCCATAACCTTTTGCTTAAATTACAAGATAACCAAAAACCGGCTCTGTTTAGAATTACAAAATTACAAGTGATTTGCCGAATTTTAAGTTAATATGACTTTTATTATTATTATTATTATTATTATTATTATTATTATTATTATTATTATTATTTTTTATTAATTTCAAATTTAATTAGTTGATTTGTTATGGATAATTTGAATTGCTGACACTTGAAAATTTGTGATTTGTTATTAGGGTAAATTACTCAAAATATTTTTTAATTTTCTTGAAAATAGTGGAAGGTTTTGATTTTAAAATAAAAAGCACACCATTTAAAAATTTTCCAAATCAAACCAAAATTACTGACTTTATTCTAAATATTAACACGCTGTATCTTCTATACCATATTATATTTATACCACTTCCCACCTCTTAATTAACTGAAAATTTAACTATGAATTGAAATAAAAGAAAATGAAAGAGGTTGCGGCTGTCAGCCCATGAGGCTATAGACCTTGCCCAGTTCACCAGTTTCTAGACTAGACACCTTTCCTCCTTTATTATTATTTTAAAATTTTAATTGTATTTTTTCTTTTTAAAGCTTTCAACCGGATCATATGCAGCACAAAATTTCATGCAGGACAAATCATGCCATACTATATAATTAATGGTTTGGTTCGATTGAAAAAATTTAACAATTTACTTGATTTGAAAAGTATTTGAAATGTACTACTTTGTTATTTAAAAATTGAAATATTTAGCTTTTTTTTATGAACTCGCAAATTTTAGACTCTTTTTAACGTAATTTGCCATAATATTTGACAATTATTCAACATGAATAAATTTTTTTATTCATTTTTTATTGCTTATTCCTTTGAAGTATAAGTTTGTGGCATCAAAGTGCGCTATTGATCGTGGAGTTCACTACGGTTTGAAAATCCCGAACTTGATTGAAGTTTAATCACTGTATAACTGTCAATGATATTATTCATAAAACAATTTTCAATGTTGAATTTCAAATGAGTTGCTAAAATTTCAAGATTATCAAAATTCTACTTTGTTTCAAATTACAAAAATTACAAATGAGTCGCGGAGTTTTTAGTCAATGTGAGTTTTTTAATTTTAATTTTCAAACTTAATTAATTTATTTGGATATGGATAAATTGCATTTGTTGATACTTCAAAATTTTTTCTTGTCATTATTAGATGACATTTCAACTAGGATAATTTAAGTTTTTATCTTATTTTTGTTTTTTAAAATCTTTTTAAGTTTAGTAAGTCTTTTAGTATCAAGGGCTACTATTAATTGGTGAGGTTATCAGGTTCTAAAGTGTTGACTTTATTAGACTTTAATTGTTGCATATTTCAATGATATAATTAGTAAGATAATTCTTATGTCCAATTCCATTCACTTAGTATTAAAAATTGTATTCAATAAAGAGTTAAACTACTATTTCCCTTTTTACTCAAAAAAATTTTAGATGGTCTTACCTCATAATGGTGTGGTGGGAAAAAAAAATAAATAAATTGCTTTACTAGGGCTAATTATGGAAAATACTTTGGTGATTAATATTAATGTACTCATTTTTTACAATTTAATTGGTACTTCCTCATGGTACATGGTGAAATATGATCACTTAAGAATTTCTTTGTTTCATCCTATCGGACGGGACGTTATGATACTTTGCAACCATTTCAAGGTGGAACGAATACGTGATTTTTTTTTGCCTGTTTTGAGTGACAAAGTCTTGTACATGGCGTCAATACTGCTAAGTGGCGTTATAAACCAATAAGAATTAACCACATTAGTAAATTGTTAGGGATAAATTAGATAACAAAATAAATCCAAAACTTTTTAAAAATAAAAATCAACCAAGGCCTTAAAAACTCCCAAGAAACCATAAAAAATCCTTACACAATTAGTGAAATGGAGAAAATGATAACATTTTTTTGTAAGTAATAGTTCAATTGTAAATTAATAGCAAATGGTAAATATCAAAAGTATAAACTCATTCTCCCTAAACCCTTTACCTAGCCTACATAATTTGTGGGCATCCTGAACACTCTATGTTGGCCCATTCTATAGTGCAAGTTTCCTTGAAAAGAAGAGGATAAACTAAGTACATTTTTCCTTAATGACCTAGTTTCCCAGGGAGCAAGGCTTGGGTTTGACAAAAATGATAATTTTTTTTGTAAGTAATAGTTCAATCATAAATTAATTAGCAAAATGGTAAACATCAAAAGTATGAAACTCATTCTCCCTAAACATTTTACCTAGCCTATATAATTTGGGGCATCCTCAACACTCTATGTTGGCCCATTTTATAGTGCAAGCTTCCTTGAAAAGAAGAGGATACACTACTATATGTTTTCCTCAATGACCTAGTTTCCCAAGGAGCATGGCTTGGGTTGACGAAGAATAAAACAAAATTCAAAGAGTCACACTTAAAAATAGTTCTCCATATTTTGGTTGAAGTAATAGATAAGGCCAGGTGCACAGCTTTGGCTTCTGCATGGGTGGTGAAGAAGGCCACGTCAAGCATCATAAATATGAGCTTTTTAGGTTTTTTTTAACGAATTTTTTTAGATTTTTAAAGATTTTTAAATTTTTGTTTAGAATTTAAATTTACATTTTATTGCCTAGCTTGTTTTTCAAGAATTGTCGATCTACTAATTCCTATTTATTTGTGACACCACTTAGCGATGCTAACGTGGCATGCCCATGATACAAGACTTTCTCATTTTGAGGTCAGTATCTTTACAAAAAATTTATTTTGTTAAAGTTAAGTGTCCTTTTTTTTTTTGAAATAATTCAATTAAGAACCGGCTATATAAATACAAATCCAACTGTAAAGGAAGCAAAATAAAAAGATCATATCTTTGTCTCCAAGCCTCTAATAGAGGCCATCCTATACCTCACCCTGTTTACAACACGACCCAAAAGATAGTTGCTGAGTCCCTAGTAAAAGATTGAAAGATTCTAAATTCCTTTATCTCCATATACATATATGGAGCAAGACCATATTAATCGTCTTTTAATTGAGTCAAGTTTCTTCCCCTTCCAAGCAGTAGCAATAGCAAGCGCCTGCGACTAGGAATGGACCGACTAGTGGGGGATTAGAAGTAGCAAAAATCTGCTCAACACTCCTTGTAGAAGGTGCAGTTTTGCTTAAATATTTGGCTAGACAAATTGTAGTATCAATATAACTGAGAATTATTTTACCTTGAAGGGGGGTTCCATCTAGTAGTATTGGATGTGGAATAGACTCTACAATAAGAGGTCTAACCTGCAAACCAACAACAAATTATGCATTGAAGCTATTTTTCTAGAGATGGTGCTGCCACCCTAAATAGTTGAATTGAAGAGTAAAATTTATTTAATCATTAAGATTTGGACCTGCCACAAATTTTTCTCTAATATAGCTTTATCATTTCAACAAAGATTGAATATTATGTAAGCATCATAGAAGAGATGCACTAAAATTTATAAAAATAAAAAAAAACTCTAAAAATTAAAGCAAAATAAAATTAGAAAAATTTTAAAATCAAGATGGAAGGACAAAATATAATTAAAGAATTGAGAAATAAAAAAGTATATGAAGCAAAACTAAAACATAAAGTATAAATTCAAAAAAGAAAAAATATCGCATAACTAAAATTCAAAATGGAAAGTAAATAAAAAAAATCTTAAATTAGAAAAAATTCAGAAAAAAAACTATTGCCAGCATTATAAATAGAAGCGGCAGGAGGCTATCTAAAATGCCACTTATGAAGCTAAATTTTTAAATAATAATTTGCTTAGTGTGTCACGTGGTATGACAAACTTTCCTGATGGGGTGGGTTGGGGGCCTGTAGAAGACGACGGGTTGGGATGGAAACTGGGGAAAGAAAGGGTAGGGTCTGGGGCTAGGGGAGGACTATCATTGTTTGTTTTTTATTTTTATTAGTATTTTAATATATATCTATTGTAATTTTATCTTTTTATCTTTATACACCTATTCTATATCACTGTATTTCCTTCAACTAAGTAAGCAACATTTTTATTCCTTATTGAATTCTA
>CM075302.1:9289883-9335888 GCA_037672795.1 Lagerstroemia speciosa | reverse complement strand
AGCAGCCTTGCTCGAGCACGGTAGCAAAGGTACAACCTTGCTTGACCACACGATAGGTTGGCAGCAACCTTGCTCGACTAAGGTACCACGGTAGCACAGCAGCACGGTTGCAGCCTTGCTCAACCACGGTGGCATAGTAGCAGCCTTGCTGGATCACTGTTGTGGCTTGTACAACTCGGTAGTAGCCCTGCTTGAGCAGTGATCGAACAATGTCGTGGCTTGCTCTAGCAGTGCACGATCACTGCTGTGGCTTTGGCCGACCACGGTGGCATCCTTGCTTGAGTTGTACTCGATCACTGCCATGAATATTGCTCGACCACGGTACCACAGCAGCAGCCTTGCTCGAGCATGGTAGCGTTGCAGTAGCTTCCTCGACCAGGGTGCCATGGTAGCACGGCGACAGCCTTGCTCGACCATGATACCTAAGTAGCACAGCAACATGGTAGCAGCCTTGCTGTAGCACGGTAGCAGCCTTGCTCGAGTGTTGCTCCATCACTCCCGGGGCTTGCTGCAGCTTGGCAACAACCTTGCTCAAGCACTATAGCACAGTAGCAGAGCCTTGCTCCAGCACTGCCTGATCATTGACGTGGCTTACTCGAGCACGATGGTAGCTTTGCACGAGCACATTATCAGCCTTTCTCGACCACTACTTCATCACTGCCACGGTAGCACGGTAGCTTGCTCGGCCACGGCACGGTAGCACAGCGGCAGCTTTGGTCAAGCACCAATCGATCACTGCTGTGGCTTGCTTGATCACTATAGTAGCCTTGGTCGAGCACTGCTGGATCACTGCCATGCCCTGCTGCAGCTCGGCAGTAGTCTTGCTCAACCACGACACCACTGCAGCTTGCTCGACCAAGGTACCACAGTAGCTTGCTCGACCAAGGTACCACGGTAGCTTGCTCGGTCATGGCAGCATGGTAGCAGCCTTGCTCGATCACAGTAGCAGCCTTACTCGAGCACAGTAGTAGCCTTGCTCGAGCAGTGCTCGACCACTGCCGTGGGTTGCTCGACCACGGGAGCACAGCAGCAGCATTGTTCGACCACAGTACCACGGCAATAGCCCTGCTCGAGCGCTGCTGGATCACTGCCGTGGCTTGCTCGATCACGGTAGCAGCCTTGGTCAACCACTGCTCGATCACTGTCGTGCCGTGCTGCAGCTCGGTAGCAGCCTTGCTCGATCACTGTTGTGGCTTGCTCGAGCACGGTAGCAGCCCTGCTGGAGAACTCCTCAATCACTGTCGTGGCTTGCTCGATCATGGTACCACGGAAGCAACCTAGCTCGATGATGGTACCAAGGTAGCACAGCAGCAGCCTTGCTCAAGTACGGTAGCACAGCTGCAGCCTTGCTCGACCACATGGTAGTATGGCACCAACCTTCCACGACCACGGTAGCATGGTGGCAGCACAACAGCACCAGAGCAGCCTTGCTCGAGCACTACTCGATCACGGTAGCAGCTTTGCTCGGGCAGTGCTCGACCACTGCTGTGGCTTGCTCGATCATGGTAGTAGCCTTGGACAAGCACTGCTTGATCACTGCCCTGGCTTTCTCGATCATGGCGGTAGACTTGGTCAAGCACTACTCGATCACTGCCATGGCTTGCTGCACCTCGGTAGCAGCCTTGCTCGAGCAGTGCTGCGGCTTGCTCGACCATAGTATCTGCCTTGCTCGAGCACGGTGGCACAGCTGCAACCTTGCTTGACCAAATGGTACCATAGCAGCAACCTCCTCGACCACGGTAGCACGGCAGCACGGTGGCAAACTTGCACGACCACAGTAGCGCGGCAGGACGGTGCCAAACTTGCACGACCACGGTACTGCCATAGCATGGTGGCGACCTTGCACGACCACGGCACCGCAATAGCACCATTGCAGCCTTGAGCAAGCCACAACCGTGATCGGTCAGTGTCGGAGCAAGGCTACTACCGTGATCGATCAAGCCACAGCAGTGATCGATCAATGATCGAGCACTGCTTGAGCAAGGCTGCTATCATCCTACTACGCTACCGCGTTGCTATGCTACCATTGTACCGTGGTCGAGCAAGGCTGCCACCGTGGTACCGCAGTCGAGGAAGTTGCTGCAATGCTACCGTGCTCGAGCGAAGCTGCAGCCGAGCTACCTTGGTACTGTGGCCAAGCCAGGCTGCTACCATGGTACCGTGGTCGAGCAAAGGCCACAATAGTGATCGAGTATTGCTGGAGCAAGGCTGCTACCATGATTGAGCAAGCCACAGCAGTGATCGAGCAGTTCTTGAGCAAGGCTGCTACCGTGATCTAGCAAGCCACGACAGTGATCGATCAGTGCTGGAGTAGGGCTACTATCGTGATCCAGCAAGCCACAACAGTGATCGAGCACCGCTCGAGCAAGGCTGCGATCGTGCCGCTATGCTACCGCGCTGCTATGCCACCGCAGTAGTGTGGTTGAGCAAGGCTGCCATCGTGGTACCGTCATCGAGGAAACTACTGCAATGCTACTGCTCAAGCAAAGCCACGGTCGTGATCGAGTACTGCTCGAGCAAGGATGCTACCTTGACCGAGCAAGCCACGATAGTGATCGATCAGTGCTGGAGCAAGGCTGCTACCTTTGCCGAGAAAGTCCGTGGCAGTGATCGAGCAGTGCTGCAGCAAAGCTGGTACTGTTATTTAGCAAGCCACAGTAGTGATGGATCAGTGATCGAGTACTGCTCAGCAAGGCTGCTACCATGCTGCTACGCTACCGCACTGCTATGCTACTGTGGTACCATGGTCAAGCAAGGCTGCCACAGTGGTGCCGTGGTCGTGGAAGTTGTTGCAATGCAACCGTGCTCGATAAAAGTTGCGGCCCTACTACCTTGGTTCCGCGGTCGAGCAAGGTTGCTACCATGGTACCGTGGGCGAGCAAAAGCCACGGCAGTGATCGACTACTGCTTGAGCATGGATGCTACCATAATCGAGCAAGCCACAGCCGTGATCGATCAGTGCTGGAGCAAGGCTGCTACCGTGCCCGAGTAAGCCACGACAGTGATCGAGCGGTGCTTGAGCAAGGCTGGTATCGTGATCGAGCAAGCGACGGCAGTGATCGATCAGTGCTAGAGTAAGGATGCTACCGTGATCGAGCAAGCCACAAGTGATCGATTAGTCATCGAGCACTGCACGAGCAAGGCTGCTACAGTGCTGCTACGTTACTGCGTTGTTATGCCGCTGCGGTACCATGGTCGAGCAAGGCTGCCACCATGGTACAGTGGTCGAGGAAGTTGCTGCAATGCTACCGTGATTGAGCGAAAGCCACGGCAGTGATCGAGTACTGCTCAAACAAGGATGCTACTGATCGAGCGAGACACGGCAGTGATAGATCAGCACTGGAGCAAGGCTGCTACCGTGATCGAGCAAGCCACCGTAATCATCGATCAGTGATCGGGCACTGCTAGAGCAATGTTGCTACCGTGCTGCTATGCTACCACAGTACCGTGGTCAAGCAACGCTGCCACCATGGTACCATGGTCCAAGAAGCTGCTGCAATGCTATCATGCTCGAGCAGAGCTGCGGCCGTGCTACCTTTGTATCGTGGTCGAACAAGGCTGCTACCGTGGTACCGTGGTAGAGCAAAAGCCACGGCAGTGATCGACCAGTGCTGGAGCAAGGCTGCCACCATGATAGAGCAAGCCACGGCGGTGATCAAGCAGTCCTTGAGCAACGTTGCTACCATGATCTAGCAAGCCACAGTAGGGATCGATCAGTGATCGAGTGCTGCTCGGGCAAGGCTGCTATAGTGCTGCTACACTACTGCGGCACCGTGGTTGAGGAAGCTGCTACAATGTTATCGTGCTCGAGAAAAGTAGTGGCCGTGCTGCCTTGGTATCGTGGTCGAGCAAGGCTGCTACCATTGTCCTGTGGTCTAGCAAAAGCCACGACAGTGATCAAGTACTACTCTAGCAAGGATGCTACCGTGATTGAGGAAGCCACGACAGTGATTGATCAGTGCTGGAGCATGGCTTCTACCATTGTTGAGCAAGCCATGGCAGTGATCAAGCAGTGATTGTGCAAGCCTGCTACAACAATCTAGGAAGCCACAACAATGATTGATCAGTGTTGGAGGAAGGTTGCAACCGTGATCGAGCAAGCCACAGCAGTGATCGATCAAGGATCGAGCACTGCTCAAGCAAGGCTGCTACCGTGGTACCGTGGGCAGCAAAAGCCAAAGCGGTGATCGAGTGCTACTCGAGCAAGGATGTTACAGTGATCGAGCAAGCCACAGCAGTGATCGATCAGTGCTGGAGCACGGTTGCTACTGTGATCAGGCATGCCACGGCAGTGATCAAGCAGTTCTTGAGCAAGGCTACCACCGTGATCTAGCAAGCGACAGCAGTGATCAAGCAGTGTTGCAGAAAGGCTATTACCGTGATCGAGCAAGCCACAACAGTGATCGATCAGTGACCGAGCATTGCTCGAGCAAGGCTTCTACGGTGCTGCTACGCTATCGCACTGCTATGCTACCATGATACCATGGTCGAGCAAGGCTGCCACCGTGGTACCGTGGCCGAGGAAGCTACTGCAATGCTCCCATGCTCCAGCAAAGCCGCGGCCGCGCTACCGTGGCACCGTGGTAGACCGAAAGCCACGGCAATAATCGATTGGTGCTGGAGCAAGGCTGCTACCGTGATCGAGCAGTACCTAAGCAAGGCTACTACCACGATCTAGTATGCCACAACAATGATCGATCATTACTGGAGCAAGGCTGCTACGGTGATCGAGCACTGCTCAAGCAAGGTGTTGCGTATTTAAAGATATTGCACGCAAGTATACGTGTCATAGACAAGTAATACAGAGTGAGTAGAGTATCGTTCCCATGAGGACTCCTATGCTAAGCACTAAAATTGGCACAACTACTTCCAAGCCAAGTCAATCGGATGAGTTGAGAATCATGCAGTAATTAAAAGACAGAAAGCAAACAGACAAAAAATAAATAGATAGAAATCAATCGATGAAGAGCTCCTAAGGTTCACAACTTCACCAATTCTAGTCTTAAGTAAGAATCCTCTTTCACACGATAAATTCTGTCATGTTACTAACCTAGGGTTCTAGGGTTTCCCCACTTCCATCGTATGCACCTTCCGATGTCATACGAATGTACCTAAGTGGAAGACACTAATCCACTCTATTCCTAGACGATTAATGTTGAAAGGCCAAACTAAACCAACCCTAAATGGCTATCTAGGGTGCTCACCATCTTCCGATGCGCTCGCACGAATAACCTCACCTTCCGGCATAAGCTAACCCAGATTATGCAATTTCTAGCATGACATCGATTCCCTCTTCCGAGGCTCCTCGCGGTCGCAAGCTCATTCTCGTGGGTGGCCATTCCAAAAGAAAGCATTAATTCCGAACTTGCATAAATAACACCAAGGAGGCGTACCTCGACCGAACCATATATGTGAAGGATAAGAGCTCTTCCTTAAGACATAGCATTGGGTCCATTGATCCCCCTAGGATTCTGGGGGTTTTGTTACACATATTCGAATAAACTACAAGAGTTAAAAGAGAAGACAACATGTTGAAATTTAGAAGAAAAGGGACAGAAAGAACTCTAGATAATGGAGTCGAATCTTCCGATCCCAACATCCCGAATGGTTGTTGCGGTCCCTTATCTCGTGTTGTAGTAGGTGCCTTTTTCTTCTACTCTTGTCTCCTTTTTCTTTGTTGGGTAGGCTCTACTATATATAGAGGATGTGTACTCCCTCCTTTCTTGATGTAACCAGTGTGGGATAAAAGTTGGTGGGTCACACCATCCTTCAAATGGTCTGGCCGAATTCCTCTCAGTAAACCGCGGTCTAAGACTGCGGTCTAGAAAAAATGACTCAATAAACCGCGGTCTAGGACCGCGGTCTATCCCCTATTCCTTGCGCAGTTTTCTTCCTTTGGCCATAACTTCCTCATTTCAGCTCCGAATTGAGATCCGTTTGATGCGTTGGACTTCTGACTCAACGAGCTTTCCAATGATATATTATTTACCCTATTTATCCCACATTAAATAGGAGAAATTCTCTACAAAATGTGCTGCATCGAACAAGCCCAGTCTTCATCATTCCCTGCACATCAAACAACCCCCAGCAGTATCTAATCCATGTGTGGAGCTCTGAAAACTATCATTTGTAGTAATTCAATCCCAATGCAAAAATGATATGTAATTACCCTCTAAATGTATGGGAAATGGCTGAAAACATACGATTCTAGGTCGGGAATGGATGCACAAATCATGCAAATCACAATATCAACACACCCTCAAACCTAGACTTTTGCTTGTCCCGAGCAAAGCTAAGAACATGCAATCAAAAGATTTAAACCAAGTTGGTCCCAAAACATTCTTAGAAATGGCTTCTTATTCATCACACAATCTTCACTTCGAATGCATCTACCTTAGGACGTCAAATTTTCACAATCATTCAACCCTCACTTGTGCGGTGTTAGTGCAAAACACTCTTAACATAGTTCAAGCACCAAATCAATAGATAAGTTGGTCAAGCAAACAATTAAAAGACTCGAACACTTGCCTAGACATTGCCCTTGGCAATTCAGCTCATTTCTTTTAACTTTGTTTTTTGTTTGGTGGTGCACGACTTTGAGTGTCATGTCCAAGAGCTAGGCCCGTGTAGCGAGGAATCGACCAATGGCTCCCGTCCCAGTTGGTCCAAGGCATTGGGTTTTGAGATACCCCTTCGGATCTATCCTTGAGCTTCGACTCATGGACACTTTCCACTACAAGCACATGTCGGGCCGTATTGCGTATGCTTTTTGCACTCAATTCTGCTCAGGCCCATACAGCAGTGCTCAAAGCCTTGGCACATCTTTTCATTAAACTCATAGTTATGCATTTTACATGATTTTTCACTTTTTCAGCATTCTTTCACTATTTGTCTTTTGTGGGATAGCTAGGTTTATGTTCTTGTCTATTCTCATGTATGCCATACAACCATGCAATTTCAAGGGTCAATTTTAAGCTATCCCTAATGCGAGAGTGTCGTGAAAATAATGAAGTTTAGGCATCCTGACGACTTTCTAAAACATGTCCTAAGGTTGTTACAATCTCAAATCCAATCATGTTTCGAATTTCAGCCATTAATAATCATCATAGAACAAGGACCAACCGGTTTTTTAAAAAAAAATTTCTTTTTGCATTTTTTTATATGTAAATGTAAGAACAAATCACACCATGCAAACTAGACTAACCTATTATGCAACTATTACCTAAATGCAAACCTACTCCTAAAACATAGATCAAAGTGCATGAGCAAACCAACAGCTAAATAGAGAATCCTGCAAGCAAGGCAAGTAAGGCATGTGTTTTCACCAACTGACACTTAACCAGAATTTCCACAAGCAAAGCATATAGGGTTGCACCTCCCGCAAACCTAAACCACACATTGTCCTCAATGTGAAATAAGAGTGGGAAAGGAAACTTGCCTTGTTCGCATGGAGCCACACGAAGGTTGCGGCTCATTCACCGGAGGAATCGTTCCCTTCCCCCTCTTGGACATCCTCATCGCTTGTGGAAGGCGGGGTTGGGTACTTCTCCATGGGGATTCCGAGCTTCTCAGCAATTCGCTCTTCATTCCTTGCGTGAGTGCCACAAAACATGGCAAGGAATCGAGTCCACTTCTTTTGCCTGTTCTCCATCGTTGGTTGCGCCGGGCTTCTCTCATGATGACTTGTCGTAAGTCACTAGTGTCCTCCCCGGGCTCTTCCACACGTTGTGGATCTTCTTACGGCTCTTGTTGTTGTGCCGGTGGAGCCTCTCTATCCTTTTTCATCATTTGTCTTACAATTGAAGCTCCAATAGTAACTTTGGGTTTGAACAAATTAGCACTTCGGTCCATCGGCACCTGAGCTCGTCGGCATAACTCCATGATAACCGAGGGAAACCAAAGACTCCGCTCTCTACCTTTAAAGCATAAAGTAATGTTATTAAAAATGAGTGCAGCAACATCAAATCTTCTATGTGTAAGGATGCAATAAAGTGCAAAGATCCGTTCTTTCCTTACTAATGTTAAACTCGTACATGGGAAAATCCAAGAACATAAAAAATGCAACCATATCCTAGCCCGATAGTTCAAGTCTTCTCTCTTTATCACAAGGGCTGCATCGGTTCTAGTTTCCCGATTTGCTCCCGGTTTTCCTATGACTTGAAGAATTTCATCTTCATTGAGGCCTCTTGTCATTACTCCAAATGGATTACTTCTTTGTGTACCAATAACATCCCTTATGGCCTCAATGAAGAAGGGAATATGAGTTTTTCTTAAAAACACCCCACCCGGGTTTTCTTCATGCAAATTAGCATAGAATTCACGGACAATGTTCTTGCAAGCCGGGTTTGGTCTTTTACAAAATGTTTCCCATCCAAGAGCCACCATGTCTCCATGAAAATCTGTCATGAGCCTAGCATCGTCCCACATAAATCCTCTTTCTGGAATAGCATTCATGTTCTTAAAGTGATGTTCAAACAATTCCTCACATTCCCTCGAAGCAAACCTATCCGGATCATAACCAAGTGATGATGATGATGATGCATGTGCTCTTGTTTTCCTAGGAGCCATGTATATGCAATGAAGAACCAACAAGAGAAGCAAGAAAGGAGTTTAGAATGATGTCTCCGGTCGGGAAATCGAATTCCCGTTGTTCCTTGGGCTTCCCTTGGTCAAGATCTGCTTGTTGTTGCTCTTGAAAGGCTTGAAATTGCAGAAAATTGCTGCACTTTTCTAGAGAGAGAGAGTTGAAGAGTGGAGAGCTTCTATCTCTTCAATGGAGGCAAGGAGGCAAGAATGTGGAATGGGTGCTGCGAAACCTAGCAGAAGATGTCTTTAAATACCTAAAATCCCAAGCTTTGAAAGTTAGAATTCGGTTTTTGGTGCAGAGGACCGCGGTTGGGACAAACAGAGCCGGTTCGACTGTAGTGGACCGCGGTCTACTGAGCTGGATCTGCAGTCTTCTCTGTGGACCGCCGCGGTCGGGACAAACAGAGCCAGTCCGACTGTGGTGGACCGCGGTCCTAGACCGCGGTCTGCTGAGGCTGTCTTCTGGTTTCTTGGTTTTCTGCAACCTTGGTCCATGTGGCCTAAATGCAATAAAAATTAATCAAACGAAAATCGTGTTCATAAGCTAAAATACGTAGACAAATAAAAAGGAGAAGACAACTTATTCTGATCTTGAGTTGCCTCCCAAGGAGCGCCACGTTTAAAGTCTTTGGCTAGACTTCATGGTGCATCAACTGTTCGCATATGGGTCCTCGTGTGTAGAGGAGTCCCCAAGATAGATCTAGACCCGTTGGCCATTCACCTTGAACTTGTTACAGATTCGGTCATTCATTAGTTCTACCACACCATATGGGAACACCCGTACCACTCGGAAAGGTCCGGACCATCTTGACTTAAGTTTACCTGGAAAGAGTTTCAATCGAGAATTATACAAAAGAACCAATTGACCGGGTTTGAAATCTCTTACCAGTATCCTCTTATCATGCCACCTCTTTATCCTCTCCTTGTACATCTTGGAATTCTCATATGCTTGTAGCCGAAATTCATCAAGTTTATGCAGTTGACTGAGTCTCCATTCTCTGGCCGCTTGTAGATCAAAATTGAGCTTTTTGAGAGCCCAATATGCTTTATGCTCCAGCTCGAGAGGTAAGTGACACGCCTTCCCATAAACGAGATGGTATGGAGTTGTTCCGATCGGGGTTTTGAATGCTGTCCTATAAGCCCAAAGAGCATCATCAAGTTTATGCGCCCAATCCTTCCTTGACGTATTCACCGTCTTCTCCAAAATCTTCTTGATATCACGGTTCGACACTTCAGCTTGGCCATTAGTTTGGGGATGATATGCAAGGGCTACACGGTGTCTCACTCCGTACTTGGACAGGATGGCTTCAAATTGTTTGTTGCAGAAGTGAGAACCTTCATCACTTATTATGACTCTTGGAATCCCGAACCTTGTAAAGATCTGCTTCTTCAAAAATCTCACAACCACATTAGCATCATTGGTGGGGGAAGCGATGGCTTCTACCCACTTAGAGACATAATCAACAGCTAACAGGATATAGCGATTACCGAAAGATGAAGGAAAAGGACCCATGAAATCAATTCCCCAAACATCGAACAATTCAACCTCATGTATGTTATTCAAGGGCATCTCATGCCTTCTTGAGATATTACCAGTCCTTTGGCATCGATCACAGCTGGTTGCAAAAGCATGAGCATCCTTGAATAATGTGAGCCAGTAAAATCTCGATTGAAGGATCTTTATTGCCGTCTTTTGTCCACCATAGTGTCCACCGTAAGGAGAGTCATGGCACCCTTTCAAAATTTCTCCTTGTTCGTCCTCGGGGATGCATCGTCGCAACATATGGTTCGCACATATCCTAAACAGAAATGGCTCATCCCAAACATATCTTCGAGCCTCATGTAGAAATTTCTTCCTTTGTTGTGCATTAAACTCAAGAGGAATGTGGTTAGACACCAAATAATTCACAAAATCGGCATACCAAGGGGCATGAGATATATACAACACAAATTCGTCGGGAAAAGTTTCGTTAATTACCCCATCTTCTTGGCTTGCCACATTCTCAAGTCGAGAAAGGTGATCTGCTACTTGATTTTCTGAACCTCGCTTGTCTCGAATTTCCAAATCAAATTCTTGGAGGAGTAGCACCCATCGGATGAGCCTCGGCTTGGCGTCCTTCTTTGCAATCAAATAGTTGATCGCCGCATGATATGTGAAAACCACAACTTTAGTTCCAATAAGATATGGCCGAAAATTATCAACAGCATAAACGACAACCAAGAGCTCTTTCTCCGTGGTGGTGTAGTTCACTTGGGCCTCATCCAAAGTATGACTTGCATAATAAATGGGGTGGAAGATCCTCTCCTTCCTTTGTCCAAGGGCAGCACCTATTGCATAGTCACTAGCATCACATGAGTTCAAATGGTAGAGATCAATCGGGGGAAACGAGAATAGGTGCAGTGACTAACCTCATCTTTAACTCGTTGAAAGCATGCAAACATTTTTCATCAAAGACAAATGGGACATCCTTTTCAAGTAGATTGCAAAGTAACTGAGCTATTTTTGAAAAATCTTTGATGAACCTTCTATAAAATCCGACATGTCCCAAAAAACTTCGTACTCCCTTAATAGAAGTTGGAGGTGGTAGTTTTTCTATGATCTCCACTTTGGCACGATCCACCTCCATCCCAAGTTTTGAAATCTTGTGACCTAACACAATTCCTTCCTTGACCATAAAATGACACTTCTCCCAATTCAGAACAAGGTTAGTGTCTTCACAACGTTTCAAAACAAGGTCAAGATTTTCTAAACATTGATCAAATGTGTCACCAAATACAGAAAAATCATCCATGAAGACCTCTATGCATTGTTCAATCAAATCAGAAAATATGGCCATCATGCATCGTTGAAAAGTAGCCGGTGCATTGCATAATCCAAATGGCATGCATTTAAATGCAAAAGTTCCATATGGGCAAGTGAAAGTTGTCTTTTCTTGATCACAAGGTGCAATCGCAATCTGATTATATCCAGAATACCCATCAAGGAAACAGAAGAATTCCTTACTGGCTAGGCGATCAAGCATTTGATCAAGGAAAGGGAGAGGAAAGTGATCCTTACGAGTCACCTTGTTGAGCTTTCTATAATCCATACATACTCTCCATCCGGTCACCGTCCTTGTGAGAATGAGTTCATTTCGATCATTTGTCATCCCGCCTTTCTTTGGCACACATTGAATCGGACTTACCCATTTGCTGTCGAAAATTGGGAAGATTATTCCCGCATCAAGCTACTTGATGATCTCCTTCTTCACCACCTCTTTCATCACAGGATTTAGCCTTCTTTGGCCTTCGATTGACTCCTTGTAATTTTCTTCCAAAATGATCTTGTGCATGCATAGGGATGGGCTTATCCCACGGATGTCGGCGATGGTCCACCCTATAGCCTTTTTGTGCTCACGAAGAATACGAAGGAGTTTCTCTTCTTGCACATTAGTTAAGTCAGAAGAAATGATAACTAGAAGAGTAGAAGAAGAACCAAGAAAAACATACTTGAGGTGGCTAGGAAGATGTTTCAATTCTAGCTCCGGTGGCTTCTCGATAGAGGGTTTGAGAGTTGATGAAGATAGCTCCAAGTGCTCAAAGTGGTTGAGTTCCTTGGGAATCAAGAGTGATGACTCAAGTGCTTGAATTGCTTCTTCATGATTTACACTCCTCTCCTTGGCTGATTTTCCTTGTAGAACTGCTTCCAATGCATCATCGGGCTTGCATTCTTCAAACACTTCGCTTGTCACCTCATTTATGATATCAATAGAAAAACATTCATTAAACTCATTTGGAAATTTCATGGATCTATAAACATCAAATGTAACCTCTTGATCATTCACTCGCATGGTGAGCTCTCCTTTGTGCACATCTATCAAGGCACGACCGGTTGCTAAAAATGGTCTTCCAAGAATGATCGGTATATTCCGATCCTCATCATAATCAAGTACCACAAAATCAACCGGATATATGAATTTATCAACTTTTACAAGAACATCTTCAACAATCCCATGAGGATAAGCAAATGAACGTCAGCTAATTGAAGTGTTACCGAAGTTGGTTTCACTTCCCCCAAGCCTAATTTCATAAAAACAGAGTATGGCATCAAGTTTATACTAGCACCAAGATCACACAATGCCTTACCCTCGAAATCCTTTCCAATAGCGCAAGGGATGGTGAAACTACCTGGCTCCTTCATCTTTTGTGGCAACTTACATTGCAAGATTGCACTACATTCTTCGGTTAGAGCAACAGTTTCATAGTCGCTGAGCCTACGCTTCTTTGAGATGATTTATTTCATAAACTTCACGTAACTCGGCATCTGTTCCAAAGCCTTAGCAAAAGGAATGTTAATAAGTAACTTCTTAAAAACTTCTAAGAACTTACAGAATTGGTGCTCGGTTTTCTCCTTTTGTGCTCTTTGAGGAAAGGGAAGAGGCGGATAGGTTCGGGTCGGCTTCGATGCATTCCCTTTTTCTTCCTAGATTTGAGGAGGGTCGATGTTGCTGTCTTGGGATGCTTTGGCTTGAGGGTCGAGGTTGACCTCCCCTTGGACCGCGGTCTACTGAGCCGAATTTCTCCTTGATCCTCTTGGACCGCGGTCTACTGAGAGGTTCATCTGGCCTGGTTTCTTCGACCGTGGTCGTGGACTGCTGTCTAGCCTCGTCTCGTGTGCTCAGTAGCTCCTTCCCTCTTCTTAAGGTGATGGCTTTGACTTGTTCATTCCCTTGACCTCTGGGATTGATCTCCGTATCGCTCAGTAGTGCTCCATTAGGTCGAGAGTTTATTGCTTGTGCCAGCTGCCCAATCTGCGTCTCCACATTACGCATCGTGATTGCAAAACAACAATTTGGTTAGAATTTGATTGTACAATAGCATGTGTCTCTTGTGAAGATTTCATAAATTTGATGAGAGTATCCTCTAATCTCGAGAGGCGATAAGATTCAGCAGATTGTGGCTTTTGAGTTGTTTGGAATCTCGGTGGTAAATTGGCCCTGTTGTTGTTGTTGGCATAGGAGAAGTTGGGATGATTTCTCCAACCCGGGTTGTACGTATTTGAGTATGGATTGTTCCTCGGGTTGCCTCCAGTGTAGTTGGCCGTCTCTTGAAATTCTTGCATCGGTCCCATGGATGTTCCTTCCTTGGTGGTTCCATAGCCTTGCCTCGCTCCTTGGCTCTTCCATGATGTGACCTCTTTGAACAACGCATCCATCTTTGCCGAGAGAGATGTCACGGCATCGATTTAATGCATTCTAGAAGCTCCGTGCCCCATTGTCCTCTCGGATGGCCATTGGTAGCCATTCCGTGCCATCTCCTCAAGCAATTCATAGGCTTCTTCGGGGTACTTGTTCATGATTGAACCACCTGTAGCAGCATCAAGAGAAGAGCGACAGTTTTCCAATAAACCATTATAAAAAATCTGTACCAATGTCCAAATCTCAATGCCATGATGGAGGCATGCTCGTTGTAACTCCTTGAACCGCTCCCATGCTTCGTAAAAAGATTTCGAGTGGTGCTGCTTGAAGGTCATGATGTCGTTCTTGAGCTTCATCGTTTTGGACGGTGGAAAGTATTGAGCCAAGAATTTCTCCGTGATTGCCTCCCATGTATCAAGAGTGCTCGGTGGGAGTGAAAGTAGCCATGACTTTGCTTTGTCCCTGAGAGCAAAAGAGAAAAGAGACATACGAATATACTCGGGTGAGACTCCATTAAATCGAAAGTGTCGCATATCTCCAAGAATTTGGCTAGGTGCACATGGGGGTCTTCATTCGGTGCTCCTCCAAAAGAACATGAGGTTTGCAACATTTGAATCACCGATGGTTTGATTTCAAATGTGTGGGCTTGCGTCGTTGGCTTGACAATGCTCGACTGATTTAGAAATTGGGGTTGAGCATATTCCTTGATCGTTTTCCGACGTTGCTGTGGCACTACTTCACCTCCTTGCCCGTGCTCCATGGCTTCCCGAGGTTGGCCTTGCTCTCTTAGCCTCCTTCGAAGGGTTCATTCTATCTCCGGATCGGGTTGAAGTAGCTCTCTTTGGTCTCTTCTTCGCATGCACGACGGAAAATCTTACCTAAACAGACAACAAGAAAACAAGTGAAATAAAGAAAAACAACTTGGTCGAAGAATAGTTGCTTGGTCTTAGGTTAGCAGAAAAAGAATCCCCGGCAACGGTGCCAAAAACTTGTTGCGTATTTAAAGATATTGCACGCAAGTATACGTGTCGCAGACAAGTAATACAGAGTGAGTAGAGTATCGTTCCCACGAGGACTCTTATGCTAAGAACTAAAATTGGCACAACTACTTCCAAGCCAAGTCAATCAGATGAGTTGAGAATCATGCGGTAATTAAAATACAGAAAGCAAACAGACAAAAAATAAATAGATAGAAATCAATCGATGAAGAGCTCCTAAGGTTCACAACTTCACCAATTCTAGTCTTAAGCAAGAATCCTCTTTCACATGATGAATTCTGTCATGTTACTAACCTAGGGTTCTGGGGTTTGCCCACTTCCATCGTATGCACCTTCCGATGTCATACGAATGTACCTAAGCGGAAGACACTAATCCACTCTATCCCTAGGCGATTAATGTTGAAAGCCCAAACTAAACCAACCCTAAATGGCTATCTAGGGTGCTCACCATCTTCCGATGCGCTTGCACGAATAACCTCACCTTCCGGCATAAGCTAACCTAGATTATGCAATTTCTAGCATGACATCGATTCCCTCTTTCGAGGCTCCTCGCGGTCGCAAGCTCATTCTCGTGGGTGGCCATTCCAAAAGAAAGCATTAAGTCCGAACTTGCATAAATAACACCAAGGAGGCGTACCTCAACAGAATCATATATGTGAAAGCTAAGAGCTCTTACTTAAGACATAGCATTGGGTCCATTGATCCCTCTAGGATTCTAGGGGTTTAGTTACACATATTCGAATAAACTACAAGAGTTAAAAGAGAAGACAACATGTTGAAATTCAGAAGAAAAGGGACAGAAGGAACTCTAGATAATGGAGTCGAATCTCCCGATCCCCACTTCCCGAATGGTTGTTGCGGTCCCTTGTCTCGTATTGTAGTAGGTGCCTTTTTCTTCTACTCTTGTCTCCTTTTTCTTTGTTGGGTAGGCTCTACTATATATAGAGGATGTGTACTCCCTCCTTTCTTGATGTAACCAGTGTGGGATAAAAGTTGGTGGGTCACACCATCCTTCAAATGGTCTGGCCGAATTCCTCTCAGTAAACCGCGGTCTAAGACTCCGGTCTAGAAAAAATGCCTCAATAAACCACGGTCTAGGACCGCGGTCTATCCCCTATTCCGTGCGCAGTTTTCTTCCTTTGGCCATAACTTCTTCATTTCAGCTCCGAATTGAGATCCGTTTGATGCGTTGGACTTCTGACTCAACGAGCTTTCCGATGATATATTATTTACCCTATTTATCCCACAGTAAATAGGAGAAATTCTCTACAAAAGGTGCTGCATCGAACAAGCCCAGTCTTCATCATTCCCTGCACATCAAACAACTCCCAGCAGTATCTAATCCATGTGTGGAGCTCTGAAAACTATCATTTGTAGCAATTCAATCCCAATACAGAAATGATATGCAATTCCCTCTAAATGTATGGGAAATGGCCGAAAACATACGATTCTAGGTCGGGAATGGATGCACAAATCATGCAAATCGCAATATCAACACAAGGCTGCTACACTACCGCGCTGCTATACTATCGAGTACCGTCGTACCGTCGTCGAGGAAGTTGCTACAATACTACCGTGCTCGAGCAATGTTGTGGTCTGTCTACCTTTGTATCATAGTCGAGCAAGGCTGCTACTGTGGTACCATGGCTGAGCGAAAGCCACGGTAGTGATCGAGTACTGCTCGAGCAAGCATGCTAAGATCAAGCAAGCCACGACAGTGATTGATCAGTGCTGGTGCAGCGCTGCTACCGTGATCGAGCAAGCCACAGCAGTGATCGAGGAGTGCTTGACCAATGCTGCTACCGTGATCTAGCAAGCCACAGCAGTGATCGATCAGTGCTAGAGCAAGGCTGCTGCCGTGATCGAGCAAGCCACAACAGTGATCGATAAGGGATCAAGCACTACTCCAGCAAGGCTGCTACAGTGCTACTACGCTACTACGCTGCTATGCTGCCGCGACACCATGGTCTAGCAAGGCTACCACCGTGGTACCGTGGTCGAGGAAGCTGCTGTAATGCTACCATGCTCGAGTATAGCGGTGGCCGTGCTACCATGGTATCGTGGTCGAGCAAGGCTGCCACAGTGGTACCATGGTCGAGCAAGGCTGCTACCGTGGCACCGTGGTTGAGCAAAAGCCACAGCAGTGATCGAGTACTACTCGAACAGGGATGCTACCGTGATCGAGCAAGCCACGACAGTGATCGATCAGTGCTCGAGCAAGGCTGCTACCGTTGTCGAGCAAGCGACGGTAGTGATCGAGCAGTGCTTGAGCAATGTTGCTAGCATGATCTAGAAAGTCACAGCAATGATCGATCAGTGTTGGAGCAGGGTTGCTACCATGATCAAGCAAGCCACAACAATGATTGATCAGTCATCGAGCACTGCTCGAGCAAGGTTGCCAGTGTGCTGCAACACTACTGCGCTGCTATGCTATCGCGGTATCGCGGTCAAGCAAGGCTGCCACCGTGGTACTGTGGTCGAGGAACCTGCTACAATGCTACCGTGCTTGAGCAAAGCTGCGGCCGTGCTATCTTGGTATCGTGGTCAAGCAAGGCTGCTATTGTGGTACTGTGGCCGAGCAAAAGCCACAACAGTGATCAAGTACTACTCGAGCAAGGATGCTACCGTGATCGAGCAAGCCATGCCAGTGATCGATCAGCACTGGGAAAAGGCTTCTACCGTTGTCAAGCAAGCCATGGTAGTGATCGAGCAGTGATTGAGCAAGCCAGCTACCATGATCTAGGAAGCCATAGCAGTGATCTATCAGTGCTGATGCAAGTATGCTACCATGATCGAGCACTGCTCGAGCAAGACTACTACCATGCTGGTACGCTACCGCGGTACCATGGTCGAGCAACGCTGCCACCGTGCTACTGTGGTCGGGGAAGCTGCTGCAATGCTACCATGCTCGAGCAAAGCTACGGCCGTGCTACCTTGGTTTTGTGGTCGAGCAAGGCTTCCACTGTGGTGCCGTGGGCGAGCAAAAGCCACGGCAATGATCGAGTGCTACTCAAGCAAGGACGCTACCGTGATAGATGAAGCCACGGCAGTGATCGATCAGTGCTGGAACAGGGCTGCTACCGTGATTGGGCAAGCCACGGCAGTGACCAAGTAGTGCTTGAGCAAGGCTGCTACCGTGATTTAGCAAGCCACGGTAGCGATCGATCAGTGCTGAAGCAAGGCTGCTATAGTGATCAAGCGAGCCATAGCAGAGATCGAGCACTACTCGAGCAAGGCTGCTACAGTGCTGCTATGCTGCCGTGCTTCCATGCTCACGTGGTATCGTGGTCGAGGAATGCTGCCACCGTGGTATCGTGGTCGAGGAAGCTACTACAATGCTACCGTGCTCGAGCAACACTGTGCCCTTGCTATCTTGGTACCGTGGTTGAGCAAGTCTGCTACTATGATCGAGCAAGCCTCGGCAGTCATCAAGAAGTGCTTGAGCAAGGCTGCAACCATGATCTAGCAAGCCACAACAATGATCAATCAGTGCTGAAGCAAGGCTGCTGCCGTGATTGAGCAAGCCACAATAGTGATCAAGCATTGCTCGAGCAAGGCTGCTACCGTGCTGCTATGTTACTATGCTGCCATGCTACGGCGGCACGATGGCCTAGCAGGGCTGCCACCGCGGTACCATGGTCGAGGAAGCTCCTGCAATGCTACCATCCTCGAGCAAAGCTACAATCGTGCTACCTTGGTACCGTGGTCGAGCAAGGCTGCCACCGTGGTACCATGGTCGAGCAAGGCTGCTACCCTGGTACCGTGGCAGAGTAAAAGCCACAACAGTGATCAAGTACTGCTCCAGCAAGGATGCTACCGTGATCAAGCAACCCACGGCAATGAGTGATCAGTGCCGGAGCAAGGCTGCTACCGTTGCCGAGCAACCCACGGTAGTGATTGAGCAATGCTTGATCAAGGGTGCTACCATGACCTAGCAAGCCACAACGGTGATCGATCAGTGCTGGGGCAAGGCTGCTACCCTGATCGAGCAAGCCACAGTAGTGATCGATCAGTGATCGAGCACTGCTCGAGCAAGGCTGTTACCATGTTGCTACGCTGCCACGCTGTTATGCTACTACTATCCTGTAGTTCAGCAAGGATGCCATCGTGGTACCGTGGTCGAGGAAGCCGCTGCAATGCTACAGCACTCGATCAAAGCTACGGCTGCGCTACCATGGTACCGTGGTTGAGCAAGGCTACTGCCGTGGTACCCCGGTCGAGCAAGGCTGCTACCGTGGTACCCTGTTCGAGCAAGGCTGCTACCATGGTACCGTGGCCCAGCAAAAGCCACAGTAGTGATCAAGTTCTACTCGAGCAAGGACGCTACTGTGATCGAGTAACCCACGGCGGTGAGTGATCAGTGCTGGAGCAAGGCTGCTACCATTGCCGAGCAAGCCACGACAGCGATTGAGCAGTGCTTGATCAAGGGTGCTACCATGACCTAGCAAGCCACAACGGTGATCTATTAGTGCTGGAGCAAGGCTACAACCATGCCTGAGCAAGCCAGAGCAGTGATCGATCAACGCTGGAGCAAGGCTGCTACCGTGATCGAGCAAGCCATAGCAGTGATTGATCAGTGATTGAGCACCACTAGAGCAAGGCTGCTACCATGTTGCTACGCTACCACGCTGCTATGCTATTGTGGTACCGTGGTTGAACAAGGATGCCACCGTGATACCGTGGTCGAGGAAGCTGCTACAATGTTGTCGTGCTCGATCAAAGCTGCGGCCATGCTACCTTGGTACTGTGGTCGAGCAAGGCTGCCACCATGGTACTGTGGTCGAGCAAAAGCAATAGCATGATCGAGTACTGCTCGACCAAGGATGCTACTGTGCTGCTACGCTACCGCGCAGCTATGCTACTGCGGTACTGTAGTGGAGCAAGGATGCCACCGTGGTACCGCGGTCGAGGAAGGTACTGCAATGCTACCATGGACGAGCAAAGCTGCGGCGGTGGTACCTTTGCTCTGTCGTTGAGCAAGACTGCTACTGTGGTACCGTGGCCAAGCAAAAGCCATGGCAATGATCGAGTACTGCTCGAGCAAGGATGCTACCGTGATCGAGCAAGCCATGGCAGTGATCGATCAGTGCTGGAGCAAGGCTGCTACCATGATCGAGCAAGCCACAGTAGTGGTGGATCAGTGCTGGAGTAAGGCTACTGCCGTGATCGAGGAAGCCAAAATAGTGATCAATCAGTGATTGAACATTGCTCGAGGAAGGTGTTGTCTTGCTGCTCTGCTACCGCGCTGCTATGCTACCACGGTACCGTGGTCGAGCAAGGCTGCCATCGTGGTACCGTGGTCGAGGAAGGTGCTCTAATGCTAACATGCTTGAGCAAAGTTGCGGCCGTGCTACATTGGCGACGTGGTCTAGCAAGGCTGCTACCATGGCAGAGTAGTTGAGCAAAAGTCACGGCAGTGATCGAGTACTGCTCGAGCAAGGATGCCAGCGTGATCGAGCAAGCCACGGCAGTGACCGATCAATCCTGAAGCAAGGCTACTATCGTGATCGAGCAAGCCACGACAATGATTGAGGACTGCTTGAGCAAGGCTGCTACCGTGATCTAGCAAGCTATAGCAGTGATCAATCAGTGCTGGAGCAGGGCTGCTACTGTGATCAAGCAAGCCAGCGACAGTTATCGATAAGCAATCGAGCACAGCTAGAGCAAGGCTGCTACAGTGCTACTACGCTACTGCGCTGCTATGCTACCACGGTACCATGGTCGAGCAAGGCTGCCATGGTACCGTGGTCGAGGAAGGAGCTCCAATGCTACCGTGGTCGAGCAAAGCTGCAGCCACAGTACCGTGGCACCGTGGTCGAGCAAGGCTGCAACCGTGGCACCCTGGCCGAGCAAGGCCGCTACCATGGTACCGTGGCCGAGCAAAAGCCACGGTAGTGATCTTTTACTACTCGAGCAAGGATGCTACCCTGATCGATCAAGCCACAGCAGTGATCAATCAGTGCTGGAGCAAGGATGCTACAGTGATCGGGCAAGCCACGCTAGTGATCGAGCAGTGCTTGAGCAAGGCTGTTACCATGATCGAGCAAGCCACTGCGGTGATCGATCCGTGCTAGAGCAAGGCTACTACCATAATCGAGCAAGCCACAACATTGGTCGATCAATGCTGGAGCAAGGCTGCTGCCATGATCGAGGAAACCACAGCAATGATCGATCAGTGATCGAGCACTGCTCGAGGAAGGCTGCTACCGCACTGCTATCCTATCACAGTACCGTTGTCGAGCAAGGCTGCAACCGTGGTACCATGGTCGAGGAAGCTACTGCAATGCTACCGTGCTCGAGCAAAGCTGCGGCCGTGCTACCTTTGTACAGTTGTCAAGCAAGGCATTTACCATGGCGCCGTCGTCGAGCAAAAGCCACAACAGTGATCGAGTACTGCTCGAGGAAGGATGCTAGTGTGATCGAGCAAGCCATGGCAGTGATGGATCAGTGCTGGAGCATGGCTTCTATCGTGATCAAGCAAGTTACGACAATGATCGAGCACTGCTGGAGCATGGCTGCTACTGTGATCGAGCAAGCCACAACAATGATCGATCAGTGAATGAGCATTGCTCGAGCAAGGCTGCTACGGTGCTGCTACGCTACTGCGCTGCTATGATGCCACGGTGCCATGGTCCGGTAAGGCTGCCACTGTTGTACCATGATCGATGAAGCTGCTGCAATGCTACCATGCTCGAGCACAGCTGCGGCTGTGCTACCTTGATACTGTGGTCGAGCAAGCTGCTACTGTGGTACCACGGTCGAGCAAGGCTACTACTGTGGTACCATGGCAAAGCAAAAGCCACGGTAGTGATCAAGTATCGCTTAAGCAAGGATGCTACCGTGATCGAGCAACCCATGACAGTGATTGATCAGTGCTAGAGAAAGGTTGCTACCATTGTCGAGCAAGCACGGTAGTGATCAAACAGTGCCGGATCAAGGCTGCTACCATGACCTAGCAAGCCACAGCGGTGATCGATCAATGATCGAGCACTGCTCGAACAAGGATGCTACCATGCTACTACGCTGCCACGTTGCCAGGGTACCACAGTGCTGTGGTCGAACAAGGATGCCACCGTGGTACCGTGTCGAGGAAGCTGCTACAATGCTACCGTGCTTGAGCAAAGCTACTCCCGTGCTAACTTTGCACCGTGGTCGAGCATGGCTTGTATCGTGGCACTGTGGTCAAGCAAAAGCCACGGCAGTGATCGAGTAGTGCTCGAGCAAGGATTCTATAGTGATCGACCAAGCCACGGCAGCGATCGATCAGTGCTGAAGCAAGCCTGCTACCGTGATCGAGCAAGTCCACGACAGTGATCAAGCAGTGCTTGAGCAAGGATGCTACCCTTATCAAGCAAGCCACAGCAGTGATCGATCAGTTCTGGAGCAAGGCTGCTGCCGTGATCGAGCTGGCCACAACAGTGATCGGTGAGTGCTAGAGTAAGGCTACTACCGTGATCGAGCAAGCCACAGCGATGATCGATAAGTGATCGAGCACTACTCAAGAAACACTGCTACCGTGCTGCTACGCTATCGCGCTGCCATGCTACTGCAGCACCGTGGTCGAGCAAGGCTGGCACTGTGGTACGGTGGTCAAAGAATCTGCTACATTGCTACATCGCTCGAGCAAGGCTGTGGCCGTGCTACCTTGGTTCCATGGTCGAGCAAGGCTTTTACCGTGGTACCGTGGACTAGCAAAAGCCACGGCATTGATCGAGTACTGCTCGAGCAAGGATGCTACCATGATCGAGGAAGCCACGGTAGTGATCGATCAGTGCTGGAAAAGGGCTGCTACCGTGATTGGGGAAGCAACGGCAGTGATCGAGCAGTGCTTGGGTAAGGCCGCTACTGTGATCCAACAAGCCACGGTAGTGGTCGATCAGTGCTGGAGCAAGGCTGCTACTGTGATGGAGCAAGCGATACTAGTGATCGAGCAGTGCTAGAGCATGGCTGCTACAGTGCTGCTACGCTACCGCACTTGCATGCTACCATGGTATCGTGGTCGAGCAAGGCTGCCATCGCGGTATCGTGAAGGTTGCTCGAGGAAGGTTGCTACGATGAAGCCAAAACAGCGATCGATCAGTGATCGAGCATTGCTCGAGGAAGGTTGCTACCGTGCTACTCTACTATCGCGCTGCTATACTGACACGGTACCATGGTTGAGCAAGGCAGCCATCGTGGTACTGTGGTCGAGGAAGCTGCTGCAACGCTACCATGCTCGAGCAACGCTGCGGCCGTGCTACCTTGGAAACGTGATCTAGTACTGCTCGAGCAAGGATGCCAGCGTGATTGAGCAAGCCTCGACTGTGACGGATAAGTGCCGGAGCAAGGCTACTATCGTGACCGAGCAAGCCACAGTAGTGATCGAGGAGTGCTTGAGCAAAGCTGCCACTGTGATCTAGCAAGCCATAGCAGTGATCGAACAGTGCTAGAGCAAGTCTGCCACTATGATGAAGCAAGCCACGGCAGTTATCGATCAGTGATTGAGCACTGCTTGACTAAGGCTGCTACCGTGCTCCTACGCTACTGCGTTGCTATGCTACCCCGGCACCATGGTCGAGCAAGGCTGCCACCGTGGTACCGTGGTCGAGGAAGGTGCTGCAATGCTACCGTGGTCGAGCAAAGTTGCAGCCGCAGTACCTTGGTACCGTGGTTGAGCAAGGCTGCAACCATGGTACCATGGTCCGCGCAAGGCTGCTACCATGGTACCGTGCCCGAGCAAAAGCCATGGCAGTGATCTTGTGCTGCTTGAGCAAGGATGCTACCCTGATCGAGCAAGGCACAGCAATGATCAATCAGTGCTAGAGCAAGGCTGCTACCGTGATCGGGCAAGCCCCGGTAGTGATCGAGCAGTGCTTGAGCAAGGCTGCTACCATGATGGAGCAAGCCCCTACAGTGATCGATCCGTGTTGGAGCAAGGCTACTACCATGATCGAGCAAGCCACAGTAGTGGTCGATCAGTGGCAGAGCAAGGCTGCTACCGTGATCGAGCAAGTCACAGCAGTGGTCAATCAGTGCTAGAGCAAGGCTGCTACCATGACCGAGGAAACCACAGCAGTGATCGATCACTGCTCGAGGAAGGCTACTACCATGCTGCTACGTTACCGCACTGCTGTCCTACCGCGGTATCGTGGTCGAGCAAGGCTGCGATCGTGGTACTGTGGTCGAGGAAGCTGCTGCAATGTTACCGTGCTCGAGCAAAGCTACGACCGTGCTACCTTTTCTGCCGTTGTCAAGTAGGGCATGTACCATGGCGCCGCGGTAGAGCAAAAGCCACGACAGTGATCGAGCACTGCTCGAGCAAGGATGGTAGTGTGATCAACCAAGCCATGGTAGCGATGGATCAGTGCTGGAGCAAGACTGATACCGTGATCGAGCAATCTACGGCAATGATCGAGCAGTGCTAGAGCATGGCTGCTACCATGATCGAGTAAGCCACAATAATGATCGATCAGTGAACGAGTACTGCTCGAGCAAGGCTGCTACCATGCTGATACGCTACTGCGCTGCTATGCTACCACGGCACCATGGTCGAGTAAGGCTACCACTGTTGTACCGTGGTCGAGGAAGCTGCTGCAATGCTACCGTGCTCGAGCAAAGCTGCGGTCGTGCTGCCTTGGTATCGTGGTCGAGCAAGGCTACTACTGTCGTACCATGGCAGAGCAAAAGCCACGGCAGTGATCGAGTACTGCTTGAGCAAGGATGCTACCGTGATCGAGCAACCCACGACAGTGATTGATCGGTGCTGGAACAAGGCTGCTACCATTGTCGAGTAAGCCATGGCAGCGATCGAGCAGTGCTGGATCAAGGCTGCTACCATGACCTAGCAAGCCACAACGGTGATCGTTCAATGCTGGAGCAAGCCTGGTACCGTGATCGAGCAAGCCACAGCAGTGATCGATCAGTGATCGAGCACTGCTGGAGCCCGTGCTGCTATGCTACCGCGCTGCCATGGTACCACTGTGCCGTGGTCGAACAAGGATGCCACCCTGATACTGTGGTCAAGGATGTTGCTGCAATGCTACCGTGCTTGAGCAAAGCTACTTCCGTGCTACCTTTGTACCGTGGTCGAGCAAGGCTGGTACCGCGGCACCGTGGCCGAGCAAAAGCCACGGCAGTGATCGAGTAGTGCTTGAGCAAGGATTCTACCGTGATTGACCAAGCCACGGCAGTGATCGTTCAATGCTGTAGCAAGGCCGCTACGGTGATCGAGCAAGCCACGGCAGTGATTAAGCAGTGCTGGAGCAAAGCTGCTACCTTGATCTAGCAAGCCACAGCAGTGATCGATCAGTGCTGAAGCAAGGCTGCTGCCTTGATTGAGCAAGCCACAGTAGCGATCAATCAGTGCTGGAGTAAGGCTACCACCGTGACCAAGCAAGCCACAACGGTGATAAATAAGTGATCGAGCGCTGCTCGAGAAAGGCTGCTACCGTGCTGCTACGCTATTGCGCTGCTATCCTACTGTGGTACCATGGTCAAGCACGGCTGGCATCGTGGTACTGTGGTCGAGGAAGCTGCTACAATGCTACCGTGCTCGAGCAAAGCTGCGGCTGTGTTACCTTCGTACTGTGGTACCGTGGTCGAGCAAAAGCCACGGCAGTGATCGAGTACTGCTCGAGGAAGGATTCTACTGTGATCGAGCAAGCCACGGCAGTGATTGATTAGTGCTGGAGCAAGGCTGCTATCGTGATCGAGCAAGCCACAGTAGTGATCAAGCAGTGCTTGAGCAAGGCTACTACTGTGATCGAGCAAGCCACAGCCGTGATGGATTAGTGCTGGGGCAAGGCTGCTACGGTGATCGAGCAAGCCACAGCAGTGATCGATCAGTGATCGAGCACTACTCGACCAAGGCTGCCACCGTGCTGCTATGCTGCCGCGGTACCGTGGTCGAGCAATGCTGCCGCCGTGGTACCGTGATCGGGGAAGCTGCTGCAATGCTACCGTGCTCGAGCAATGCTGCGGCAGTGCTACCTTGGTACTGTGGCGAACAAGGCTGCTACCACCATGGTACTGTGGTCGAGCAAACGCCACGACAGTGATCGAGTACTGCTCGAGCAAGGATGCTACCGTGATTGAGCAACCTACGACAGTGATTGATCAGTGTTGGAGCAAGGCTGCTACTGTGATCGAGTAAGCCACGACAGTGATTGAGCAGTGCTTGAGCAAGGCTGCTAACATGATTGAGCAGTGGTTGAGCAAGGCTGCCACGATGGTCTAGCAAGCCACATCAGTGATCGATCAGTGCTGGAGCAAGGCTGCTACCATGATCGAGCAAGCCAAAGCAGTGATCGAGCAAGCCAAAGCAGTGATCGAGCAAGCCAAAGTAGTGCTTGAGCAGTGCCTGAACAAGGCTGGTGCCGTGATCACGCAAGGCTGAAGCAATGCTCGAGCAAGGCTGCTACCAAGTTGATGCAAGGCACCGCCGTGATCGAGCAGTGCTTGACTGAGGCTACTTTCGTGATCGAGCAAGCCATAGTAGTGATCAAGCAGTGCCCCAGCAAGGCTGTTACTGTGATCGAGCAAGGCTGAAGCGGTGATCAAGCAAGCCTTGGTAGTGCTGGAGCAGCAAGTGTGCTTCTAAGCTCGAGGAAAAGGCACATCACTGATTGAGTGCTGCTCGAGCGAAGGCAATGAACGAGCAACATATGCTCTGCAGCTCAAGGTAGGCATGACAGTCATCGACTACGGCACCGTAGTGATCAACTCCCATAAGAGCAATGATCGAGCAAAGGCAGGACAACAATCATTGCTGTTGCTAGGATACCATCGTCGTGGTCGGGCTAAACAGTCAAGCATAACCTCGAGGGCTTTTTGGTGGATTTGGCGGAGTAGGGAGGGGAGGGACGAATCAAAGCGACAAAGAGCTGAATCTCAGTGGATCGTGGTAGCAAGGCCAGTCTGCCACTGACAATACCCCGTCACGTATTTAAGTCGTCTACAAAGGATTCTACCCGCCGCTCGGTAGGAATTGTGCTTCCAGGCGGCCAGCACTGCTCTTCCGCCATGCGGGCTTCACCAACGGCATGTGCTCTTGGGGCTGATGGCCCCTACTGCGGGATAGGAATCGAGTGGCGGGCACATGTGTCGGTACTAGCCCGGATTCTGACTTATAGGCACTCAGTCATAATCCAATGCACGGTAGCTTCGCGCCACTGGCTTTTCAACCAAGAACGATAACCAAATGTGCGAATCAATGGTTCCTCTCGTACTAGGTTGAATTACTATTGCGGCACTGTCATCAGTAGGGTAAAACTAACTGTCTCAGACGGTCTAAAGCGAGCTCACGTTCCCTATTGGTGGGTGAACAATCCAACACTTGGTGAATTCTGCTTCACAATGATCGGAAGAGCTGACATCGAAGGATCAAAAAGCAACGTTGCTATGAACGCTTGGCTTCCACAAGCCAGTTATCCCTATGGTAACTTTTCTGACACCTCTAGCTTCAAATTCTGAAGATCGACAGGATAGATATGCCACGATTTCATTGTTCGTATTCGTATTGGAAATCAAAATCAAACGAGCTTTTACCCTTTTGTTCCACACGTGATTTCTAGTCTCGTTGAGTTCATCTTTGGATACCTACGTTATCTTTTAACAGATGTGCCGCCCTAGCCAAAGTCCCCACCTGACAATGTCTTCCGCCTGGATTGGCCCACTGAGGCGGACCTTAGGTCCAAAAGAAGGGGCTTTGCCCCGCCTCCGATTCACAGAATAAGTAAAATAACTTTAAAAGTAGTGGTATTTCACTTTCGCCCGAGGAGCTCCCACTTATTCTACACCTCTCAATTCATTTCACAAAGTCGGACTGGAGTCAAGCTCAACAGGGCCTTCTTCCCTCGCTGATTCTGCCAAGCCTGATCCCTTGGCTGTGTTTCACTGGATAGTAGACAAGGACAGTGGGAATCTCGTTAATCCATTCATGTGCGTCACCAATTAGATGACGAGGCATTTGGCTACCTTAACAGAGTCATAGTTACTCCCGTCGTTCACCCGCGCTTGGTTGAATTTCTTCACCTTGACATTCAAAGCACTGGGCAAAAATCACATTGCGTGAGCATCCGTAGGGACCATCGCAATGCTTTGTTTTAATTAAACAGTCGAATTCCCCTTGTCGGTACCAGTTCTGAATCGACTATTTGATGCTTGGGGAAGGCCCCCGAGGGAGCCGTTCCCAGTCAGTCCCTCGGCCAACACGCGGTGACCCACTCTCGCCGCGGGAGCAGCTCGAGCAGTCCACCAACAGTTGATGGGCTCGGGACTGGGACCCCCGTGCCCGGCCCTCAGAGTCGATCCTTTTCCTGAGGTTACGAATCTGTTTTGCCGACTTCCCTGGCGTACATTGTTCCATTGACTAGAGGCTATTCACCTCGGAGACCTGATGTGGTTATGAGTATGACCGGGTGTGGGTGCACTCGGTCCTCCTAATTTTTAAGGGTCGCCGGGGGCGCACTGGACACCACGCGATGTGCGGTGCTATTCCAGGCGTTGGACCCTACCTCCGGCTGAGCCATTTGCAGGGTGGGCAAGCTGTTAAACAGAAAAGATAACCCTTCCAGAGGCCCCCGCCGACGTCTCCGGACTCCCTAACGTTGCTGTCAGCCACCACGTCTCGGTTCAGGAGTTTTAACCTGATTCCCTTTTGAAGCTCGCGCGGGCGCTGTCAGACGGGCTTCCCCCGTCTCTTAGGATCAACTAACCCATGTACAAGTGCTGTTCACATGGAACCTTTCCCCACATCGGCCTCCAAAGTTCTCATTAGAATGTTTGCTGCTACCACCAAGATTTGCACAGACGGCCGCTCCGCTCGGGCTCATGCCCTAGGTTTTGCAGTGACCGTCATGCCCTCCTACTCATCGAGGCCTGGCAGTTGCCTCGACGGTCGAGTATAGGGTGCGCGCTTCAGCACCATCCATTTTCGGGGCTAGTTGATTTGACAAGTGAGTTGTTACACACTCCTTAACAGATTTCGACTTCCATGACCACCGTCCTGCTATCTTAATCGACCAACACCCTTTGTGGGCTTTGGGTTAGCGTGTAGTTGGGCACCGTAACCTGGCTTCCGGTTCATCCAGCATCGCCAGTTCTGCTTACCAAAAATGGCCCACTTGAAGCTCTCGATTCCGTGGCGTGGCTTAGCAAAGCAGCTGCACCGTCCTACCTATTTAAAGCTTGAGAATAGGTCCAGGGCGTTGTGCCCCAATGCCTCTAATAATTGGCTTTACCCGATAGAACTCGCCCTTGAGCTCCAGCTATCCTAAGGGAAACTTCGGAGGGAACTAGCTACTAGACGGTTTGATTAGTCTTTTGCCCCCATACCCAAGTCAGACGAACAATTTGCACGTCAGTATCGCTGCGGGCCTCCAGCAGAGTTTCCTCTGGCTTCGCCCCGCTCAGGCATAGTTCACCATCTTTCGGGCTGACAAGCATGCTCTCACTCAAACCCTTCTTAGAAGATCAAGGTCGGTCGGTGGTGCACCCACAGGGGATCCCACCAGTCAGGTTCCTCGTGCCTTATAGGTTTTCCACCCATTGACTCCACAGTCAGACTCCTTGGTCCGTGTTTCAAGACAGGCCGAATGGGGAGCCCGCAGGCCGATGCCAGGGAGTGTGCAGGTGCCAAGGCACGCCGAGAGGTGCACGCTGCCTACCACGATTGACCGGTCCACGCCCCAAGTCGATTGGCGGACCGACTCGTCGCCATTCCACAATCGACCGGGGCTCATCGCCCGCCCCCATCCACTTCCCTCCCGACAATTTCAAGCACTCTTTGACTCTCTTTTCAAAGTCCTTTTCATCTTTCCCTCGCAATGCTTGTTTGTTGTCGGTCTCTCGCCCGTATTTAGCCTTGGATGGAATTCACCGCCCGATTAGGGCTGCATTCCCAAACAACCCGACTTGTCAACAGCGCCTCGTGGTGCAACGGGGCTCTCACACTCTATGGTGCCCCTTTCCAGGGAGCTTGGGCTCGGTCCGTCGCTGAGGATGCTTCTCCATATGACAATTCGACCGTCGGGGGCGCTCGATTTTCATGGTGGGCATTTCCTGGTTCGCTCGCTGTTACTAGGGGAATCCTTGTCAGTTTCTTTTCCTCCGCTTATTGATATGCTTAAACTCAGCGGGTGGCCCGGACTGACTTGGGGTCGCATGTGTTTGATGGAAGGCCGCTGAGCGCCGAGGGAGGGACGGTCCGGACTGTTGCTCGAGGGGCAATCTACCACCACCGTGCATCACGGAGTCCGTCGCTCCATCGCTCATTTTTAGGCCAACCATAGTTGCGCGGGCTGGGAAGCCAGCATCGGGCCCTGCTGCTGCCGCCAGCCCGGGGTGGGATGTGGATAGGGTTGTGGGGGTGACATGTTGCGTGACACCCAAGCAGACGTGCCCTCGGCCGAAAGGCTTCGAGAGCAACTTGCATTCAAAGACTCGATGGTTCACGGGATTCTGCAATTCACACCAAGTATCGCATTTCGCTATGTTCTTCATCGATTGGAGAGCCCAGATATTCGTTGCTGGGAGTCATTTTGATAAGTTGGAGATCGCAGGGCCGTGTGTTAATTGTGGAAAAGATTGATTATTGGCATGCTTTTCGGACCTAGATTTAAACAAAGTAATCGACTTGACTTGGTTTATGTGCTTAATTATGCAATGTTTCCTTGTTGAACATAACGGAGTTGGCATTGTTAAAAGTCGGGTTTATTTTAAGAATGTTGATACTCTTGAGGTATTTTGTGATGTAAATACATAATGGAAGATCAACCGGGCCTCGAAGATGAATCCCAACTAAAGACAGAAGTTGAATAGAAGAGCAAAATAGAAGGGGTTGCGACACAGGATCATGGCACCAATGAAACCAGTGAAGAAGGATCGCAGCACAGGACCACGATCCCAGACAGCTCAGCAGTGAACTCCGGAGATTAATTGCCGAATCGAGATGAGTCAACCCAAACATTACATAGAATATTTCTATGCTGAATAAGAAATATTTGGGGGACAAAAAGATTGCGATGCAACTCAGCCGGGAAAGAGAATATCTCATGATTTGAAGAAAGATATGATATCTTGAAAATATATCTTACCAATCTTTTGAGGAGAGACCAGCAAGCAAGTTTTGGAGACAGTTCAGTTTCGATTCATCCAACAATCAGTTCCAAATTTCTTTTGCTACGAGGAAGCTCAAGAAGCTCGTGATCAAGAGGAAGGAAGGGGAGCACTTCAAGACGGCTCGAGACTCGAGAGATTGGCATCGGCTTACCTAGAGTTTTCTCTTCCCTTTTCTTTTCTATTGATTCATGATGTATTCCAACTTCTTCTTCGTAGTTGTTTTCAATTCCATCATGAACTAATTCCCTAGGGCAAGCAATGGAACTCTTTTTTATTCTCTAAGTTCTTCCCTTTCTCTTATATGTGATTAAATATAACCGTGTTACTTATACTATTCTCGAACGTAATGCCTTCTGATTGACTAGCCATCAACTAGATCGAGTAAGAGAGATCGATGAAATCGAGACACGGAGTCGAAATCACGTCGGAGATACTATAACTTAGGATAATTCACGCCGTCATGTCGGGATTATTTGTGAGAAGCATCGAGAGATTAGTCGATCACCCTAGGTATCCAAATTAGGGTTCGAACCCAATGGGTTTCTTAATATTAATTGCCTAGAGATAGAGTGATTAGTATCATCCTAGAAACACGTTCTTGTTAAACCGAGAGGTAGGCAAGAAGCATAAAACCCTAGGATAGTAATACCGTAATTGATTGCATATAGAGATTGGGATTGGATTTAGAAGTAGAATTGAGGGAAGTTGTGAGCCCTAGGTCCATTAAAATTGATAAATCCCTTCCAATTACTTTCAATTTATTTTACTTGCTTTTCATTGAATTCTCATCCAATTTCGAATTGCCTAGCTTGGCTTGATTGCTTTGTTTATTGCTTAGTTTGATTGACTTAGATCCTCGTGGGAACGATCTCGATATTCATCACTTTTATTACTTGAGCGATACGTATACTTGCGTGCCTTTTCGGTTATCTATTTTCATCGCAACACCATGCAGACAGATCCCTGTGGGGGATGAGGCCGGGGCCACGCTTCTCTTGTGAATGTTCCTTGGCGCGTTCCGCGCCGGGGTACGTTGTACGCTCAGGGGCACACGGGCGGCAGGGCGCCACATGGAACCCTCGAGAGCAGGTGGGTGGTCGTGCCGTCCCTGTCTGCACTTTGTTAACAGGTTCACGGGTCGTTCTGCTTTGCAAGATTTGACAATGATCCTTCCGTAGGTTCACCAACGGAAACCTTGTTACGACTTCTCCTTCCTCTAAATGATAAGGTTCAATAAAGTTCTCGCAGCGTCGTCGGCGATGGAGCGCCCACGTCGCCGCGATCCGAACACTTCACCGGACCATTCAATCGGTAGGAGCGACGGGTGGTGTGTACAAAGGGCAGGGAGGTTGTCAACGTGAGCTGATGACTCGCGCTTACTAGGAATTCCTCGTTGAAGACCAACAATTGCAATGATCTATCCCCATCATGATGAAATTTCAAAGATTACCCGGGCCTATCGGCCAAGGCTATAAACTCGTTGAATACATCAGTGTAGCACTGTGCGGCCCAGAACATCTAAGGGCACACAGACCTGTTATTGCCTCAAACTTCCTTGGCCTAAGTAGCCATAGTCCCTCTAAGAAGCTGGCCGTGTAGGTGTACCTCCACATAGCTAGTTAGCAGGCTGAGGTCTCGTTCGTTAAAGGAATTAACCAGACAAATCGCTCCACCAACGAAGAACGGCCATGCACCACCACCCATGGAATCAAGAAAGAGCTCTCAGTCTGTCAATCCTTATTATGTCTGGACTTGGTAAGCTTCCTAGTGTTGAGTCAAATTAAGCCTCAGTCTCCACTCCTGGTGGGGCCCTTCAGTCAATTCCTTTAAGTTTCAACCTTGCGACCATACTCCCCCCGAAACCCAAAAACTTTGATTTCTCATAAGGTGCCAGCGGAGTCATAAAAGCAACATCCGTTGATCCCTGGTCGGCATCTTTTATGGTTGAGACTAGGACAGTATCAGATCGTTTTCGAGCCCCCAACTTTCATTCTTGATTATGAAAACATCCTTGGCAAATGTTTTCGCAGTTGTTCGTCTTTCATAAATCCAAGAATTTAACCTTTCACTATGAAATACGAATGCCCCCGACAGTTCCTATTAATCATTACTCCGATCCCGAAGGCCAACACAATAGGATCGGAATCCTATGATATTATCCCATGCTAATGTATTCAGAGTGTAGGCTTGCTTTGAGCACTCTAATTTCCTCAAAGTAATAGCACCGGAGGAACGACCTGGCCAATTAAGGCCAGGAGCGCATCGCCGGTAGAAGGGACGAGCAAACGGGTGCACACTTGAAGGTGGACCAGTCGACCCAACCCACGGTCCAACTACGAGCTTTTTAACTGCAACAACTTAAATATACGCTATTGGAGTTGGAATTACAGCAGGTGTTGGCACCAGACTTGTCCTCCAATGGATCCTTGTTAAGCGATTTAGTTTGTACTCATTCCAATTACCAGACTCAATGAGCCTGGTATTGTTATTTATTCTCACTACCTCCTCGTGTCAGGATTAGGTAATTTGTGCGCCTGCTGTCTTCCTTGGATGTGGCAGCTGTTTCTCAGGCTCCCTCTCCGGAATCGAACCCTAATTCTCCGTCACCCATCACCACCATGGTAGGTGTCACAGGGTCGAACTTTCCATTGAATTTTCGACTTTCGTGATGGCACTGAGCAATCCCTGCTCTCAGCCAGCCACTAGACTTACACGCACAAACTCAGATCGAGGCTACACACGTTAGTCAAAGAACAAGTCCTAAACCAGTACACACAACACAAGAAGATTGGGAAAATCTCAACTCTTATTAACAAATTCGAGTTACAGCAAAAACCCAGCAGGACACCAATCATGCTACCGAGTATGTGTCTTGTGCTTCAACACTTACACTCCTCACCCAGATTTCACACTAGATTCTCACTAACTCTCAATTTTGCACCGACAGGTAACAAGAGTTCGTACTCTCGTCGTTTACCCTACCACTGTGTAGTGTACAGACTAATACATGGATCCGAAAATGCAACAACCAATCCGAACACAACATAACCGAATAGAAGTTATAAGACACTGACAACTGCTAGGTAACTACTCTGCTGCATGGTAACCGCTTGGTCAAAGTTGCTCCGGTCAACGGGTCAACCGCCACCCAATGGTCCACACTGTCGAGTGTTGCGTATTTGAAGATATTGCATGCAAGTATACATATCGCAGACAAGTAGTACAGAGTGAGTAGAGTATTGTTCCCACGAGGACTCTTATGCTAAGCACTAAAATTGGCACAACTATTTCCAAGCCAAGTCAATCGGATGAGTTGAGAATCATGCAGTAATTAACAGACAGAAAGCAAATAGACAAACAATAAATAGATGGAAATCAATCGATGAAAAGCTCCTAAGGTTTACAACTTCACCAATTCTAGTCTTAAGCAAGAATCCTCTTTCACACGATGAGTTCCGTCATGTTACTAACCTAGGGTTCTAGGGTTTCCCCACTTCCATCGTACGCACCTTCCGATGTCATATGAATGTACCTAAGCGGAAGACACTAATCCACTCTATTCCTAGGCAATTAATGTTGAAAGGCCAAACAAACCAACCCTAAATGGTTATCTAGGGTGCTCACCATCTTCTGATGCGCTCGCACGAATAACCTCACCTTCCGGCATAAGCTAACCTAGATTATGCAACTTCTAGCATGACATCGATTTCCTCTCCCGAGGTTCCTCTATGTCTCAAGTTCAATCTCGTGGGTGATCAAGCCAAAAGAAAGAATTAAGTACGAACTTGCATAAATAACACCAAGGAGGCGTACCTCGACAGAATCATACATGTGAAAGGAAAGAGCTTTACTTAAGACATAGAAATGGGTCCATTGATCCCCCTAGGATTCTAGGGGTTTAGTTACACATGTTCAAATAAACTACAAGAGTTAAAAGAGAAGACAACATGTGAAAAGCAGAAGAAAAGGGACATAAAGAACTCTAGATAGTGGAGTCAAATCTCCTGATCCCGACTTCCCGAATGGTCGTTGTGGTCCCTCTTCTGGTAGTAGAGTTGGTGCCTTTTTCTCCTACTCTTGCATCCCCTGTATATATATGTATGTATGTATATATCTATGTGTGTGTGTATATATCTCTATATGTATATCTATGTATATCCTCTTTGTTTGTGGGAGTACACCACTATATATAGAGTATTTGCACTCCCTCCTTTCTTGGTTTAATCAGTGTGGGATAGGAGGTTGTGGGCCCCACCATTCTTCCAAGTGTTCTGAGTCTTTTTCGGCGAATTCCTCTCAGTAGACCGCGGTCTAGGAAAAATGCCTCGGTAAACCGCGGTCTATCCCCAGTTCGGAGCGCAGTTTTCTTCTTTTGGCCATAACTTCTTCGTTTCAGCTCCAAATTGAGATCCGTTTGATGTGTTGGAATCCTGACTCGAAGAGCTTTCCGATGATATATTATTTTCCCTATTTCTCACACAGTAAGTAGGAGAAATTCTCTACAAAAGGAGCTGCATCGGACAAGTCATTTCTTCATCATTCCCTGCACATCAAACAACTCCCAGCAGTATCTAATCCATGTGTGGAGCTCTGAAAACTATCATTCATGCCAATTCAATCCCAATACAGAAAAGATATGCAATTGCCCTCTAACTGTATGGGAAATGGTTGAAAGCAGATGATTCTAGGTCGGGAATGGATGCATAAATCATATAAATCGTCGTATCAACATCGAGGTCCTTCGGGTCCACCTGAGTGTCACCCACACTCAGTTGGGTCACATGCACCGAGCATGTGCCCATGGCTTAGCCACCATCACAAGGTATGCTGCTAGCACGTGGTCGCGTAGCTAGCAATGTGTTGCCCACCGTTGCCATGTAGTACCGTGCTCAGTAGTAGCACGCCACGGTCTCTGCCACGGTATCCAGCTGTCAGCTCGCTAGCAATGTAGTGTGCTGCTAGCGCTAGCACGCCACGGTATCCCGCCCGAGATCACCAACATAGTAGCACGCCCCTTGTGCTAGCACACTATGATATCCGCCACGAGTCTTGCTCAAGCACCGACCGAGCACCTGATCGAACATAGCCAAGCTGTCAGTAGATCAATGACCGAGCAACAAACTGAATACCTGATCGAGCAACACCGTCACAGATTCCAACCATGGATTGTGACATCTAACGTTCCTCCGATTGAGCATCCCGATACGTGATCGATCCCGATCGATCACCATGACGATCAGCCATCGCCACACGGCACCACGCTCGTGCCGTTGCTCACACGAGCATCCCAGCACGGTACCGTGGATGTGCGCCCATACCCTTAGCCATGGCATCGAGGGAGGCTGCCACCACATGCCCCCCCAAAGAGCTTATCTAAGTTTTTGCCATCCATAGCAGGTGATATTGCTCCCAGGGAATTTTACACCAAATTCCCGCCGCTAAGAATCCATAGCGATACCACGCATCTGAACCACACTTCCCTCTAGCATGTTGTTAAGGCTGGTATGCAAGTGAGGGACCCAGCATCCCAGCCCGTCCCCATATTTGAGCAAAAGGGGGGCTTACAAACCACGCCCACTAGAAGAATTCGACGTCCTCGTCGAAGCCTCTGCTCCAATCACTTGGAGTGTTCCCAACTGCACTGAAGTCTCTTGTACCTCCTCATCTTCCTCGCACAAGAGAGCAGTCAACTATTGCTTTTTCGGGCACTCCCTTTCCCTATGAGGTCCGCCACAGATGAAGCATCCTATCTTCTTTGGGTTTGCCTTGTCAAAACCTTTGTCCAGCAATGGCTTATCTGACTCAAGCTATTTAGCCAATTCAATCCCTTTTCCACTTGACTCAGCACGCTTGTTTGCTTTGTGAACTTTGTCCTTCTTGTGGTTCTTTCACATCGAACCACCCGCATGAAGATCCACCAACGCATCTGCATGTGCAATTGCCGAGGCCAAGTCCCTGACTTGCCGTCGCTTGAGCTCGACTTGTGCCCAAGGCTGTGGACCATTCATGAACTTGAATAGCTTGTCTACCTTTGACATATCCGTGATGTCCAGCAGTAAGGACATGAACTCTTTCACACATTCACGGATTGTACCAATGTGCTTGAGGCTTGACAATGCTTCTCTCACTTGCCATGCTGTGTTGGTAGGAAGGAATTGTGCCCGCAACTCCTTCTTCATGTCATCCCATGACTCGATCATAGGATGACAGCTAGTTGTCTCAGACTTGCGTACTCTGGTCCGCCACCATAGCTATGCATCTTCAGTCAAATACATAGAAGCCACTCGAACCTTCTTAGCATCCCGGACCTTCACTACCACGAAATACTGATCCACATCCCAAAGGAAGTTCTCCAACTCTTTGGAGCTCCGCTTGCCATCATAGGCTTTTGGTTCCGGTAATTTCACTTTGCTGCAACTTCCCTCCCTTGATACCTCGTGCACCAAGGATCGCTTGAGCAATGTCAATTCCGCATTCATGGTCTCTTTATCCTTTCGAATTGCATCCGCAAGGGCTGTCACATCCTCTGCAAGCCCATCCGCAGATGCTTTCAAAGAAGACTCCATAGTCTCGACATATTACTTCACGAGTGCTTTGAGGTTTTCCACAGCTTGGTGCAAGGCAGCATTTTCTGCTACTAAACCTTGCACTGTTGCCACTATGTTGTCTCCCAACTCCGTCTCCTCGTTACCAACCAACTGCTTGAGAACAAAAACACGATTCTGCGATGCATCCATCAATTAAACACTGATCACATAATGCAAACCTAATTTTCATTTCCCTCGTCGACAGAAATGTTGTGCTTGTACGAGTGCGAGGTTCTGATCACCACAGAGTTCCTCAAACACCAACAACAATCGGGATTCTAGCGTAGTCTCCGCTACAACCACACCGCAGTCTGGCCACAACTTCGTGTCAATCGTGCTCTGATACCTGCTGCCACAAGGTCGAACCTTCCACTGAATTTTCCGCTCCCATGATGACGCTGAGTAGTACCTGCTCTCAGCCAGCCACTACACTTACACGCACAAACTCAGATCGAGGCTACACACGTTAGTAAGAGAACAAGTCCAAAACCAGTGCACTCAACACAAGCAGATTGGAAAAATCTCAACTCTTATTAACAAATTCGAGTTACAGTAAAAACCTAGCACCACACCGATCGTGCTACCGAGTATGTGTCTCGTGCTCCAACACTTACACTCCTCACCCATATTTCACAAGAGATTCTCACTAACTCTCGATTCTGCACTGATAGGTAACAAGAGTTGGTATTCTCGTCATCTGTCCTACCACTATGTAGTGTACAGACTCTAATACATGGATTCGAAAATGCAACAACCAATCAGAACATAGCATAATCGAACAAAAGTTATAAGACACTGACAACTGCTAGGTAACTACTCTACTACTTGGTAACCGCCTGGTCAAAGTTGCTCCGGTCAATGGGTCAATCGCCACCCAATGGTTCACAATGTCGGGGTCCTTCGAGTCCACCTGAGTGTCACCCTCACTAAGTTGGGTCACATGCACCGAGCATGTGCCCATGGTTCAGCCGCCATCACAAGGTATGCTGCTAGCACGTGGTCACGTAGCTAGCAATGTGTTACCCACCGTCGCCACACAGTACCGTGCTCAGCAGTAGCACACCATGGTATCCAGCTATCAACTTGCTAGCAATGTAGCGTGCTGCTAGTGCTGGCACACTACGGTATCCTGCCACGAGATCACCAGCATAGTAGCGTGCCCCGTGTGCTAGCACGCTACGATATCCGCCACGAGCCTTGCTCCAACACTAACCGAGCACCTGATCGAACATAGCCAAGCCGTTAGTAGATCAATGACCGTGCAACAAACTGAATACCTAATCAAGCAACACCGACATGGATTCCAGTCGTGGATTGTGACACCCAACGATCCTCTGATCGGGCATCCCGCTACGTGATCGATCTCGATGGATCACCGTGACGATCACCCATCGCCACACGGCACCACGCTCGTGCCATTGCGCACACAAGCATCCCAGCACGCTACTGTGGATGTGCACCCACACCCTTAGCCATGGCACCGAGGGAGGCTGCCACCACATACCCCCACTAATGATCTTATTTATGGTTTTTGCCATCCGTATCAGGTGATATTGCTCCCATGGAATTTTACACCGAATTCTCGCCACTAAGAATCCATAGCGATACCACGCATCTGAACCACACTTCCCTCTAGCATGTTGTTAAGGCTGGTATACGAGTGAGGGACCTAGCATCCTAGGCTGTCCCCATATTTGAGCAAAAGGGGGGCCTATAGTAGGCCACTATGCTTCCATCGAAAGTTGATAGGGCAGAAATTTGAAAGATGCATCGTCGGCATGGTGGCCGTGCGATCCGTGAAGTTATCATGATTCAACAGAGCATCCGGCAAAGCCCGCGTTGACCTTTTATCTAATAACTGCATCCCTTCCAGAAGTCAGGGTTCATTGCACTTATTAGCTCTAGAATTACTACGGTTATCCAAGTAGCAAATACCACCAAAGAAACTATAACTATTTTAATGAGCCACTCGCAGTTTCATAGTCTGAATTAGTTCATACTTTCACATGCATGGCTTAATATTTGAGACAAGCATATGACTACTAGCAAGATCAACCAGGTACCATCCATCGACGGCATCGCACCCACCCGTGTGCCCTAGCAGTGCTAGGTCGGGAGTGACACGGACAAGGCACGAGCATCATTCCAACGAAGGATAACAATCTAGGCATAGGTAGACCGAGGGCCACGTGCCTATGAAATGTTCTACATCCAAGAGGCCGAGCTGGCACCCCTGAGCCATCGCAGTAGCCATCACTGTGGCTATGTGCATGGTGCAGGGGGCCACTGCATTGTCCAACAATCGCCTGGGAAGGCAATCTTTGGAGAGCACACACACGACGTTGAGTACGGCTTGACACAGTAGACGACACAAGAATCGACAGTAACGTCACGAGGAAAGGCACCTGCAACGTGCATTGAGGAGATGACGAGCGGACAGTCCAGTGGCCATACCACCACTGGGCCTGCCATCAAGCACGACCATATCACCACTCACACGCCATCATGCACGCTGGTGCACAGTCACACGAACGTACCTGCTGCCCCCTCCGAGGAGTTCCTCGGTTGGGAAAGTGGGTAGCCCACTAGACCGCGACCGGGCACTAGACTGGAGAACAAACCAAGGCTAGAGCATACCACGAGCAGTGTGACACCATGATCGAGAAATGCATGACAAATGATTGAGCAGGGGACAATGGGCGATGGAGCAACGGACGGTGGCTGATCGAGCAGCGCGGCAGAGATCGATAATAGGTGCACAACATGCCGATCGCGGGGTAGATCATTGGGGCACCACGAATTGTGTTGCCGAACGATCGTACCCTGGGTTGTAGCGCGCGCCACGAGCACAGGAATGTGCATGCGACCAGCCCGGCTAGCTACAACCACGACCCGGCTACTGGCAAAGAAGAAGTTGCTGCATTACCGTGGTCCGTAGCAGCGCTACCAGCACTCGAGCACATCCATATGCTAGGTAGTGATGGATGTGCCTCGGGAGGCGTAGCGAGCGTAAGGGGGCAGGCCACTCCTCTAGCCTCTTAAAGAGCTTATGTTAAGTTTTTCTCCATCCTAGAAGGTGATACTATGACCCCCGAATTTTACACCACCCCTTTCTGCTCGAGCAATGATTGAGCAAGGGAATGGCATGCTTGAGCAATGCAGCAAGGTGCTCGAGTACTGCTCGAGTATGTGTATAGTAGCCCACGGCAATGATCGAGCAAGCCACGGTAGTGATCGAGCGTTGCTCGAGCAAGGCTGATACCATGGTCGAGGAAGCCATGGCATTGCTTCAGCATTGCTAGACCAAGGCTGCTACCGAGCCGCAGCAACCCACCGGAGCAATCGAGAACTGCTCGAGCAAGGTTGCTACCGTGCTGCTATGCTACCCCGCTGCTATACTAGCATGGTACCATGGTCGAGCAAGGCTACCACTGTGGTACCGTGGTCGTGGAAGCTGCTGCAACGCTACCATGCTCGAGCAAAGCTGCGGCTGTCCTACCTTGGTGTCGTAGTCAAGCAAGGCTGCTATCGTGGTACCGTGGTCGAGCAAAAGCTACGACAGTGATCAAATACTGCTAGAGCAAGGGTGCTACCTTGACCGAGCAAGCCACGACAGTGATGAATCAGTGCTGGAGCAAGGCTGTTAACGTGATCGAGCAAATCACGACAGTGATCGAGCAGTGCTTGAGCAAGGCTGCTTCCATGATTGAGCAAGCCACAGAAGTGATCGATCAGTGCTGGAGCAAGGCTGCTACCCTGATCGAGCAAGCCACAGCCGTGATCGATTAGTGCTGGAGCAAGGCTGCTACCGTTGATCGAGCAAGCCACAGCAGTTATCGAGCATTGCATGAGCAAGGCTGCTACCGTGCTGCTATGCTACCGCATTGCTATGCTATTGCAGTATAGAGGTCGAACAAGGCTGCCACCATGGTACCGTTGTCGAGGAAGCCGCTGCAATGCTACCGTGCTAGAGCAAAGCTGCAGCCATGCTACTTGGTACCATGGTCGAGCAAGGATGCTACCGTGGTACCATGGTCGAGCACAAGCCACGGTAGTGATCGAGTACCGCTCGAGCAAGGATGCTACTGTGATCGAACAAGCCGGCTAGGCTACCGCGCTGCTATGTTACCGCGGTACCGTGGTCGAGCAGCGCTGCCACCGTGTTACCGTGGTTGAGGAAGCTGCTGCAATGCTACCATGATCGAGCAAAGCTGCGGCCGTGGTACCTTGGTACTGTGGTCGAGCAAGGCTGCTACCGTGGTACTGTGGTCGAGCAAATGCCACGGCAGTGATTGAGTACTGCTCGAGCAAGAAAGCTACATTGATTGAGCATGCCACTACCGTGATCGATCAGTGTTGGAGCAAGGCAGCTGCTGTGATCAAGCAAGCCACAACAGTGATCGAGCAGTGCTTAAGCAAGGCTACTACCATGATCTAGCAAGCCACAGTAGTGATCAATCAAGGCTGGAGCAAGGCTGCAACAATGATCGAGCAAGCCATACCGGTGATCGAGCACTACTCTAGCAAGGTAGCCACACTACCGCACTGCTATGCTACCACAGTACCGTGGTCAGGCAAGGCTGTCACCGTGGTATGATGGTCGAGGAAGCTGCTGCAATCTACCATACTCAAGTAAAGCTGCGGCCGTGCTACCTTGGTACCGTGGTCGAGCAAGGCTGCTACCAGGGTACCGTGGATGAGCAAAAGCCACGGCAGTGATCAAGTACCGCTCACTCAAGGATGCCGCCGTGATCGAGCAAGCCACAACAGTGATCGATCAGTGCTAAGCAAGGCTGCTACCGTGATCGATCAAGCTACGACAATGATTGAGCTGTGCTTGAGCCAGGCTGCTACACTGATCGAGCAAGCCAAGGCAGTGATCGATCAGTGTTGGAGCAAGGCTGCTACCCTGATCGAGCATGCCACAACAGTGATCAAATAGTGCTGGAGCAAGGGTGCTATCGTGATCGAGCAAGCCACCGCAGTGATTGATCAGTGCTGGAGCAAGGTTCCTACCGTTGACGAGCAAGCCATAGCAGTGATCGAGAGGTGCTCGAGCAAGAATGCCACCATGATCTTGCAAGCCACAACAGTGATTGATCAGTGCAGGAGCAAGGCTGCTACCATGATAGGGCAAGCCATAGCAGTGATCGATCAGGGCTGGAGCAAGGCTGCTACCGTGATTGAGCAAGCCACAGCAGCGATCGATCAGTGATCTAGCACTATTGGAGCAAGGCTGCTACCGTGCTATTTCGCTGCCGCGCTGCCATGCTACCGCGATATCATGTTCGAGTAAGGCTGCCACCGTGGTACCGAGATCGAGGAAGTTGCTGCAATGCTACCGTGCTCGAGCAAAGCTGTGGCCGTGCTACCTTGGTATCGTGGTCGAGCAGGGCTACTACCGTTGTACCATGGCCGAGCAAAAGCAACGACAGTGATAGAGTGCTGGTCGAGCAACGATGCTGCTGTGATCGAGCAAGCCATGATAGTGCTCGATCAGTGCTGGAGCAAGGCTGCTACCGTGATCGAGCAAGCCACAACAGTGATCGAGCAGTGCTGGAGCAAGGCTACTGCCCTGATTGAGCAAGCCACGACAGTGATCGATCAGCGCTGGAGCAAGGATGCTACCCTCATCGAGCATGCCATCGTAGTGATCGATCAATGCTGGAGCAAGGCTGCTACTATGATCGAGCAAGCCACAGTAGTGATCGATCAGTGCTGGAGCAAGGGTGCTACCATGATCGAGCAAGCCACTGCAGTGATCGATCATTGCTGGAGCGAGGCTGCTACCATGATCGAGCAAGCCACGACATTGATTGAGCACTATTCGAGCAAGCCTGCAGCCGTGCTGCTCCGTTGCCGCACTGCTATGTCCGCCGCGGTACCGTGTTCGAGCAAGGCTGCCACCGTGGTACCGTGGTCATGGAGGCTACTGCAATGCTACCGTGCTCGAGCAAAGCAGCGTCCTTTCTACCCTGGTACAGTGGTCGAGCAAGGCTGCTACCTTGGTACAATGGCCGAGTAAAAGCCATGGGAATGGTCGTGTACTATTCGAGTAAGGAAGCTACCATGATTGAGCAAGCCATGGCAGTGATCGATCCGTGCTGGAGCAAGGCTGCTACTGTGATCGAGCAAGCCACGGCAGTGATCGAGCAGCGCGTGAGCAAGGTTGCTACCGTGATCTAGGAAGGCACAACAATGATCGATCAATGCTAGAGCAAGGCTGCTACCTTGATCGAGCACTACTTGAGCAATGCTCCTACCGTGCTGCTACGCTATAGCCCTGCTATGGTACCGTGGTACCGTGGTCGAGCAAGGCTGCCACCACGGTACCGTGGCTGAGGAAGCTGCTGCAATGCTACCGTGCTTGAGCAAAGCTGCGGCCATGCAACCTTGGTACCGCGGTCGAGCATGGCTGCTACTGTGGTACTGTGGCAGAGCAAAAGCCATGACAGTGATCCATTACTGCTCAAGCAAGGATGCTACAGTGTTCGAGCAAGCCACAGCAGGGATGGATCAATGCTGGAGCAAGACTCCCACCGTTGTTGAGTAAGCCACGGTAGTGATCGGGCAGTGGTTGAGCAAGCATGGCACCTTGATCTCACAAGCCACAGCAGTGATCGATCAGTACTATAGAAATGCTGCAACCGTGATCGAGCAAGCCATATTTGTGACCAATCAGTGTTGCAGCAAGGTTGCTACCGCGATCGAGCGAGCCACAGTAGTGATCGATTAGTGATCAAGTACTGCTCGAGGAAGGCTGCTACCGTGCCGCTCCGCTCCGCGCTGCTATGCTACCACAGTACCCTGGTCAAGCAAGGCTGCCACCATGGTACCGTGGTCGAGGAAGCCACTGCAATGCTACCGTGGTCGAGCAAAGCTGCGGCTGTGCTACCTTGGCACCGTGGTCGAGCAAGGCTGCTACCATGGTACCGTGGCTGAGTAAATGCCATGGAAGTGATCGAGTACTGCTCGAGCAATGATGCTACCGTCATCGAGGAAGCCACAACTGTGATCGATTAGTGCTGGAACAAGGTGGCTACCGTGATCGAGCAACCCACGACAGTGATCGAGCAGGGCTTGCGCAAGGCTACTACCATGATCGAGGAAGCCACAACAGTGAACGATCAGCACTGGACCAAGGCTGCTTCCATGATCGAGCAAGCCACAACAGTGAACGATCAGTGATCGAGCACTGCTCGAGAAAGCCTGCTACTGCGCTACCATATTACCGTGGTACCGTGGTTGAGCAAGGCTGCCACCGCGGTACCGCGGCCAAGGAAGCTACCGCAATGCTACCATGCTTGACCAAATCTACAGGCGTGCTACCTTGGCACCATGGTCGGGCAAGGCTACTACTAGGGTACAATGGTCGATCAAGGTTGCTACCAAGGTACCGTCGCCGAGCAAATGCCACGGTAGTGATCGAGTACTGCTCGAGCAAGGATGCTACCGTGATCGAGCAAGCCATGGTCATGATCGATCAGTGCCGGAGGAAGGCTGCAACCATGATCGAACAAGACACAGTAGTGAGCGAGCAGCGCTTGAGCAGGGCTGCTACAATGATCGAGCAAGCCACAGCAGTGGTCGATCAGTGCTGGAGCAAGGCTGCTACCGTGCTGCTACACTACCGTGCTGTTATGCTACCACAGTACCGTGATTCAGCAAGGCTACCACCTTGGTATCTAGTCGAGCAAGCTACTGCAATGCTACCGTGCTCGAGCAAAGCTGCGGCTGTGATACCTTGGCACCGTGGTCGAGCAAGGCTACTACCGTGGTACTGTGGTAGAGCAAAAGCCACTGTAGTGATCGAGTACTGCTCTAGCAAGGATGCTACCATGATCGAGCAAGCCACGGCAGTGATCGATCAGTGCTGGAGCAAGGCCACTACCTTGATTGAGCAAGCCACGGCAGTGATTGAGCAGTGCTTGAGCAAGGCTGCTACCCTGATCGGGGAAGGCACCGTGGTGATCGATTAGTGCTGGAGCAAGGCTGCTACCGTGATCGAGCAAGCCACAACAGTGATCGTACACTGCTCGAGCAAGGCTGCTACAGCGCTGCTACGCTGTCGCGCTGCTATGCTACCACGGTACCGTGGTCGAGCAAGGCTGCCACCGTGGTACCGTGGCTGAGGAAGCTGCTGCAATGCTACCATCCTCTAGCAAAGCTGCGGCCGTGCCACCTTTGCACCGTGGTCAAGGAAGGTTTCTACCGTGGTACCGTGGTCGCGCAAGGCTGCTACCATGGTACCGTGGCCGAGCAAAAGCCATGGCAGTGATCGGGTACTGCTTGAGCAAGGATGCTACCATGGTTCAGCAAGTCACAGCAGTGATCGATCAGTGCTGGAGCAAGGCTACTAGCGTGATCTTGCAAGCCACGGCAGTGATTGAGTAGTGCTGGAGCAAGGCTGCTACCGTGATCAAGCAAGCCATGGCAATGAGTGAGCACTGCTACCGCGCTGCTACACTACAACGGTACCGCGGTCGAGCAAGGTTGCCACCATGGTACCGTGCTCGAGCAAAGCTGCGGCCGTGCTACCTTTGTGTCACTATTGAGCAA
>CM075302.1:9278182-9289383 GCA_037672795.1 Lagerstroemia speciosa | reverse complement strand
GAGAAAAAGTCATGGCAGTGATCGAGTACTGCTCAAGCAAGGATGCTACCGTGATCGAGCAGGCCACGATAGTGATCCATCGGTGCTGGACAAGGCTGCTAGCATGATTGAGCAGGCCATGACAGTGATCGAGCAGTCATGAGCAACGCTACTACCATGATCGAGCCAGCCACGACAGTCATCGATGAATGCTGTAGAAAGGCTAATACCATGATCGAGCAAGCCACAACAATGGTTGATCAGTGCTGTAGCAAGGCTGCCACAGTGATCGAGCAAGCCATAGTTGTGATCGATCAATGTTGGAGCAAGGCTGCTACCGTGATCGAGCAAGCCATAGTAGTGATCGATCAATGATCGAGCACAGCTCGAGCAAGGCAGCTACCATGGTACCATAGTCGAGGAAGCTGCTGCAGTGCTATAGTGCTCAAGCAAAGCTGTGACTGTGCTACCTTGGCACCGTGGTCGACCAAGGCTGCTATCGTGGTACCGTGGCCAAGCAAATGCCATGGTAGTGGTCGAGTACTGCTTGCGCAACTATGCTATCGTCATCAAGCAAGCCACAACAGTGATCGATTAGTGCTGGAGCAAGGCGGCTATCGTGATCGAGCAACCCACGACAGTGATTGAGCAGGGCTTGCGCAAGGCGGCTACCATGATCGAGGAAGCCACGGCAGTGATCGATCAGCACTGGAGCAAGGCTGCTACCACGATGGAGCAAGCCACAGCAGATCGAGCACTGCTCGAGCAAGGCTGCTACCGCGTTGCTATGTTACCACGGTACAGTGGTTGAGCAAGCCTGCCATCATGGTACCGTGGTCGAGGAAGCTACCGCAAAGCTACCGTGCTTGAGCAAAGCTATGACCGTGCTACCTTGGCACCGTGGTCTAGCAAGGCTGCTCCTAGGGTACAGTGGTAGATCAAGGCTACTACCATGGTACCGTGGTCGAGCAAAAGCAACGGTAGTGATCAAGTACTGCTCGAGCAAGGATGCTACCGTGAACGAGCAAGCCACGGTCATGATCGATCAATGCTATAGCAAGGCTACAACCGTGATCAAAGAAGTCATGACAGTGATAGAGCAGTGCTTGAGCAGGGCTGCTACCATGATCGAGCAAGCGACAGCAGTGGTCAATCAGTGCTGGAGCTAGGCTGCTACCGTGCTGCTATGCTACAGTGATACCATCGCCGGGTAAGGCTGCCATCGTGATACCGTGGTCGTGGAAACCGCTGCAATGCTACCATGCTCGAGCAAAGCTACGGCCGTGCTACCTTGGTGCCACGGTAGAGCAAGGCTGCTACTGTGGTACCGCGGCCAAGCAAAAGCCACGACAGTGATCCAATATTGCTCGAACAAGGATGCTACCGTGTTCGAGCAAGCCACGACAATCATTAAGCAATGCCGGAGCAAGCCTTCTACCATGATCTAGAAACCACCGCAGTGATCGATCAATGCTGGAGCAAGGCTGCTATCATGATCGACCAAGCCACAGCAAGGATCGATTAGTGCTGGAGCAAGGCTGTTACCGTGATCGAGCAAGCCACAGCAGTGATCGATTAGTGATCGAGCACTGCTCGAGGAAGGCTGCTACTGTGCTGCTATGGTAGAGCACTGCTCTGCTATCGTGGCACCGTAGTCGAGCAAGGCTGCCACTGTGGTACCGTGGTCGATGAAGCTGCTACAATGCTACTGTGCTTGAGTAAAGCTGCGACCGTGCTACCTTGGTACCATGGTCGAGCAAGGCTACTACCGTGATGCCGTGGTCGAGCGAAAGCCATTGCAGTGATAGAGTACTGCTCTAGCAAGAATGCTTTAGCCATCGAGCGAGCCATGACAGTGATTGATCAGTGCTGGAGCAAGCCTGCCATCGTGATCAACGAAGCCATGACAGTGATCGCGCAGTCCTTGAGCAAAGCTGCTACCATCATCGTGGAAGCCACAGGAGTGATTGATCAGTGCTAGAGCGAGGCTGCTACCGTGATCGAGCAAGCCACAGTAGTGATCGATTAGTGCTGGACCGAGGCTGCCACGGTGATGGAGCAAGCCACAGCAGTGATCGATCGCTGATCGAGGACTGCTCGAGCAAGGCTACTACCGCGCTACTACGTTGCCGCGCTGTGAGGCTACCACGTACCGTGGTTGAGCACTGCTGCCACCGTGGTACCGTGGTCTAGGAAGCCGCTACAATTCTGCCGTGCTCGAGCAAAGTTGCGACCGTGCTACCTTGCCACCGTGGTCTAGCAAGGCTACTACCGTGGTACCTTGGTCACGCAAGGCTGCTACCATGGTACCATGGTGGCATAAGGCCGCTACCGTGGTACCGTGGCCGAGCAAAAGCCATGGTAGTGATCGACTACTACTCGAGCAAGGATGCTATCGTGACCGAGCAAGCCACGACAGTGATCGATAAGTGCTGGACCAAGGCTGCTAGCATGATCAACCAAGCCACGGCAGTGATCGAGCAGTGCTTGAGCAGCGCAGCTGCCATGATCGAGCAAGCCACAGCAGTGGTCGATCAGTGCTGGAGCAAGGCTGCCACTGTGATCGAGCAAGCCACAACAGTCATCGATCAGTGATCTAGCACTTCTCGAGCAAGGCTGCTACCGTGCTGCTATGCAACCGCATTACCATGGTCGGGCAAGGCTGCCCTCGAGGTACCGTTGTCGAGGAAGCTACTGCTATGCTACCGTGCTCGAGCGAAGCTGCGCTCACGCAACCTTGGTACCATGGTCGAGCAAGGTTGCTACCATGGTACTATGGTCGAGGAAAAGCCATGGCAGTGATCGAGTACTGCTCGAGAAAGGATGCTACCCTGATGAAGCAAGCCATGGCAGTGATCGATCAGTGCTGGAGCAAGGCTGCTACCGTGATCCAGCAAGCCATGGCAATGACCGTGCAACGCTTGAGCATGGCTGCTACCATGATCTAGCAAGCCATAGCAGTGATCGATCAGTGCTGGAGCAAGGCTGCTACCGTAATCGAGCAAGCTACAACAGTGATCAATTAGTGCTAGAGCAAGGCTGTTACCGTGATCGAGCAAGCCACAGCAGTGATCGATCAGTCATTGAGCGCTACTCGAGCAAGGCTGCTACCGTGGTCCAGCAAGGCCGCCATTGTGGTTCCGTGGTTGAGGAGGCTGCTGCAATGCTACCGTGCTCGAGAAAAGCTGCGGTCGTGCTAGGTTGGTACTGTGGTCAAGCAAGGCTGCTGCCGTGGTACTGTGGTTGAGCGAAAGTGTGGCAGTGATTGAGCACTGCTCTAGCAAGGATGCTACTATGATCTATCAAGCCACGACGGTGATTGATCAGTGCTGGAGCAAGGTTCCTACCGTTGGCAAGCAAGCCATGGCAGTGATTGGGCTGCGCTTGAGCAAGGCTTCTACCCTGATCTACCAAGCCACAGCAATGATCGATTAGTGTTGGTGCAAGGCTGCAACCGTGAGCAAGCAAGCCATAGCAGTGATCTATCAGTGATGGAGCAAGGCTGCTACCGTGATTGGGCAGGCCACAAATCGAGCACTGCTCGAGAAAGGCTGCTACCATGCTGCTACGCTACAGCGCTGCTCTGCTACCACGTCACCATGGTCGAGCAAGGCTGCCACTGTGGTATCATGGTCGAGGAAGCTGCTGCAATGCTACTATGCTTGAGTAAAGCTGCGACCGTGCTATCTTGGTACCGTGGTCGAGCAAGGTAGCTACCGTGGTACCGTGGTCAAGCAAAAGCCACTGCAGTGATTGGTTACTGCTCAAGCAAGAATGCTATCATTATCATGCAAGCCACAGCAATGATCGATTGGTGCTAGTGCAAGGCTGCTACCGCGCTGCTATGCTACCGTGGTATCGTGGTCAAGCAAGGCTTCCACCATGGTACCGTGGTCGAGGAAGCTGCTGCAATGCTACCGTGCTCGAGCAAAGCTGCGGCCGTGCTAACTTGGTACCGTGGTCGAGCATGGCTGCTACCGTGGTACCGTGGTCGCGAAAGGCTGCTACCGTGGTAGCCATGGCCAAGCAAAAGCCACAACAGCGATCAAGTACTACTCGAGCAAGGATGCTACCGTGATCCAGCAAGCCACGACAGTGATCGAGCAGTGCTTGAACAAGGTTGCTGCCCTGATCCAGCAAGCCACAGCAGTGGTCGACCATTACTAGAGCAAGGCTGCTACCATGCTGCTACGCTACCGCTCTGCTGTGCTATCACGGTACCATGATCAAGCAAGGCTGCCACCTTCGTACCGTGGTTGATGAAGCTGCTGCAATGCTACCGTGGTTGAGCAAAGCTGCGGCCGTGCTACCCTGGCACCGTGGTTGAGCAAGGTTTCTACCATGGTACCGTGGACGAGCAAAAGGCATGGCAGTGATTGAGTACTGCTCGAGCAAGGATGCTACCGTGATCGAGCAAGCCACAGCAGTGATCGATCAATGCTGGAGCAAGGCTGCTAGCGTGATCGAGCAAGCCACCACAGTGATTGGTTAGTGATAGAGCACTGCTCGAGCAAGGCTTCCACAGTGCCGCTATGCTACCGCGCTGCTCTGCTACCGCGGTACTGCGATCGAGGAAGCCGCTGCAATGCTATGCGCTCGAGTAAAGCTGCCGCTATGTTACCGTGGTACCGTGGTCAAGCAAGGCTGCTACCATGGGACCTTGGTCGGGCTAAAGCCACCGCAGTGATCTAGTACTGCTCGAACAAGCCACGGCAATCATAGATCAGTGCAGGAGCAAGGATGCTATCGTGGTTGAGCAATCCACGATAGTGATTGAGCGGTGCCTAAGCAAGGCTGGTACAGGGATCGACCAAGCCACAGCAATGATAGATCAATGCTGAAGCAAGGCCACCACCATTGTACCGTGGTCGAGGAAGCTGCTGCAATGCTATCGTGCCTGAGCAAAGTTGCGGCTGTGCTACCTTGGTACCGTGGTCAGGCAAGATTGTTGTCGTGCTACCGTGGTCGAGCAAAAGCCACGGCCATGATCGAGTACTACTCGACCAAGGATGCTACCATGATTGACCAAGCCACGGCAGTGATTGATCAGTTCTGGAGCAAGGCTGCTACTGTGATCGAGCGGAGCAAAGCTGCTACCATGATCTAGCACGCCAGAGCAGTCATCGATTAGAGCTGGTGCAAGGCTACTACCGTGATCGAGCAAGCCACAGCAGTGATCGATCACTGCTAGAGCAAGGTTGTTGCTGTGATCGAGCAAGCCGCAGTGGTTATCGATTAGTGATCGAGCACCACTCGAGCAAGGCTGCTATCGTGTTGCTACACTATCGCGCTTCTATGGTACCACGGTACCGTGGTCGAGCAAGGCTGCAACCGCGGTACCGTGGTCGAGGAAGCTGCTGCAATGCTACCATGCTCGATCAAAGTTGGGGCCGTGCTACCTTGGTGCCGTGGTCGAGCAAGGCTACTACCGTGTTACTGTGGTTGAGCAAAAGCCACGGTAGTGACCAAGCAAAAGCCACCGCAGTGATCGAGTGCTGCTTGAGCAAGGATGCTACCGTGATTGAGCAAGCCACGGCCGTGATCGATCAGTGCTGGAGCAAGTCTACTACCGTGACCGAGCAAGTGACCGCAGTGGCAGCCTCCCTCGGTGCACATCCACTGTATGTGGTGGGATGCTTGTGTGGGCAACAACACGAGCGTGGTACTGTGTGGCGGTGGGTGATCATCACAGTGATTGATTGGGAACAACCACGTAGCTGGATGCTCGATCAGAGGATCGTTGGGTATCACAATCCATGGCTGGAATCCATTAAGGTGTTGCTCGATCAGGTATTCAGTTCGTTTCTCGGTCATTCATCTACTGACGGCTTGGCTATGCTCGATTAGGTGCTCGGTCAGTGCTTGAGTAAGACTCGTGATGGATACGGTAGCGTGCTAGCATAAGGGGCACGCTACTATGCCGGTGATTTCATGGCGGGATGCCATAGTGTGCTAGCGCTAGCATCACGCTATGTCGTTAGGAAGCTTGTAGCAGATGCCGTGGTGGAGACGGTGGTGTGCTAGTGCTGAGCATGGTACTACGAGGCGACGATGGGCAACACATTGCTAGTTAAGTGACCACATGCTAGCAGCACACCTTGTGATGGTGGCTGAACCATGGGCACATGTAGGGCAGACGACGAGAATAAGAACTCTTGTACCGTGGTCGAGCAGCCAGCTACGATGGCACCATGGCCGTGCAAAAGCCACGGCAGTGATCGAGAACTGCTCGACCAAGGATTCTACCATGATTGAGCAAGCCATGGCAGTGATCGATCTGTGCTGGAGAAAGTCAGCGACCGTGATCGAGCAAGGCACGACAGTTATCGAACAATGCTTGAGCAAGACTGCTACGGTGTTCGAACAAGCCTCAGCAAAGATCGATCAGTGATCGAGCACTGCTCGAGCAAGGCTGTTACCGTTCTGCTACACTACCGCTGCTTTGCCACCGCGGTACCGTGGTCGAGCAAGGCTGCCACTATGGTACCGTGGTCAAGGAACTGTTGCAATGCCACCGTGCTGGAGCAGAGCTGCGGCGTGCTACCTTGGTACCATGGTCGAGCAAAAGCCATGGCAATGATCGAGTACTGCTCGAGCAAGGATGCTACCGTGAACGAGCAAGCCACGGCAGTGATCGATCGGTGCTGGAGCAAGGTTGCTACAGTGATCGAGGAAGCCACGGCAATGATCGAGCAATGCTTGAGCAGGGCTGCTACCGTGATGTAACAAGCCACGGCAGTGATCCATCAGTGCTGGAGCAAGGCTGCTACTGTGATCGAGCAAGCCACGCAGTGATTGATCAGTGATCGAGCACTGCTCGAGCAAGGTTGCTACCGTTCTGCTACACCACCATGGTACCGTGGTCGAGGAAGTTGCTGCAATACTACCATGCTCGAGCAAGGGTGCTGCCATGCTATCCTGGTACCATGGTCAAGCAACGCTACTGCCGTGGTACCATGGTCGAGCAAAAGCCACGGCAATGATCAGGTACTGCTCGAGCAAGGATTCTACCGTGAACGAGTAAGCCACGACAGTGATCAAGCAGTGCTGCAGCAAGGCTGCTACCATGATCGAGCAAGCCACAGCAATGATCAATCAGTGCTAGAGTAAGGCTGCTACCGTGATTGAGCAAGCCACAGCAGTGATGTATTAGCGATCGAGCACTGCTCGAGCAAGGCTACTACTGTGCTAGAGCAAGGCTGCTACCATGATCGAGCAAGCCACAGTAATGATCAATCATTGCTGGAGCAAGGCTGCTACTGTGATTGAGCAAGCTGCTACTGTGATTGAGCAAGCCACAACAGTGATGGATTAGTGATCGAGCACTGCTCGAGCAAGGCGACTACTGTGCTGCTATGCTACCGCGCTACTTTGCTACCGCAATACCGTGGTCGAGCAGCACTACCACTGTGGCATTGTGCTTGAGCAACGCTGCCACCGTGGTACCGTGGTCGAGGAAGCTGCTGCAATGCTACCGTGCTGGGGCAAAGCTGCGGTCGTGCTACCTTGGTACCGTGGTCAAGCTAGGCTGCTACCGGAGTACCGTGGTCGAGCAAAAGCCATGGCAGTGATCGAGTACTACTCGAGCAAGGATGGTACCGTGATCGAGCAATCCATGGCAATGATCGATCAGTGCTGGAGCAAGGCTGCTACCGTGATTGAGCAAACCACGACAGTGATCAAGCAGTGCTTAAGTAAGGCTGCTACCATGATCTAGCAAGCCAGAGCAGTGATCGATCAGGGCTGGAGCAAGTCTGCTACCGCATTGCTGCGCTACCGCAGTACCGCAATCGAGCAAGGCTGCCACCGTGGTACCGTGGTCGAGGATGCTGCTGCAATGCTATCGTGCTCGAGCAAAGGTGCGGCCGTGCTGCCTTGGTACTGTGGTTGAGCAAGGCTGCTACCGTGGCTAAGCAAAAGGCATGGCAATGGTTGAGTACTACTCAAGCAAGGATTCTATCGTGATCGAGCAAGTCACGATAGTGATCGATCTATGCTAGAGCAAGGCTGCTACCGTGATCGAGATAGCCATGGCAGTGATCGAGCAGTGCTTGAGCAAGGCTACTACGTTGATCGAGCAAGCCACATTAATGATCGATTAGTGCCGGAGCAAGGCAGCTACTGTGATCGAGCAAGCCACAACAGTGATCAATCAGTGATCGAGCACTACTCAAGCAAGCCTGCTGTCGTGCTGCTACACTACTAAGCTGCTTTGCTACCACGGTACTGTGGTCGAGCAAGGGTGCCACCGTGGTAGCATGGTCGAGGAAGCTGCTGCAATGCTACCGTGCTGGAGCAAAGCTGCGACAGCGCTACCTTGGAACCATGGTCGAGCAAGGCTACTACCATGGTACCGTGGTCGAGCAACAGCCACAGCAGTGATCGAGTACTGCTCGAGAAAGGATGCTACCGTGCTCGTGCAGTGCTGGAGCAAGGCTGCTACCGTGATCGAGCAAGCCACAGCAGTGATCGATCAGTGATCCAGCATTGCCCGAGCAAGGCTGCTACCGTGTTGCTACTCGACCACTGCTATGCTGCTGCAGTGTCACGGTGGAGCAAGGCTACCACCGTGGTATAGGAAGTTGCTACAATGCTACCATACTCGAGCAAAGGTGCGGCCGTGGTACGCTGGCATCGTGGTCGAGCAAGGCTGCTACTATGGTACCGTGGCTGAGCAAAAACCACGACAATTATCGAGTACTGTTCGATCAAGGATGCTACCATGACCGAGCAAGCCACGGCAGTGATCGGTCAGTGCTGGAGCAAGGCTGCTACCATTGTCGACCAAGCCACGGCAGTGATCGATCAGTGCTGGAGCAAGGCTGCTGCCGTTGTCGAGCAAGCCACGACAGTGATCGAGCAGTGCTTGCGCAAGGCTACTACCCTGATCTAGCAATCCACAGCATTGATCAACCAGTGCTGGAGCAAGGCTGCTACCGCGATCGAGCAAGTCGCAACAGTGATCGATCAGTGCTAGAGCAAGGTTATTACCGTGATCGAGCAAGCCATAGTGGTGATCGATTAGTGATCGAGCACTGCTCGAGCAAGCCTGCTAGCGTGTTGCTATGCTACCACGCTGCGATGCTACAATGGTAACACGGTTGAGCAAGGGTGGCGCCATGTGTCGTGGTCGAGGAAGCTGCTACAATGCTGCCGTGGTCGAGCAAAGCTGCAGTTGTGCTACCTTGGTACCGTGGTACCATGGTCAAGCAAAAGTCACGGCAGTGACCGAGTACTGCTCAAGCAAGGATGGTACCGTGATCGAGTAATCCACTGTAGTGATCGATCAATGTTGGACCAAGGCGGCTACCGTCACCAAGCAAGCCACGGCAGTGATCAAGCAGCGCTTGAGCAAGGCTTCTACCGTGATCTTGCAAGCCACAGTAGTGATCGATCAGTGCTGGATCAAGGTTGCTACTGTGCTGCTACGCTACCGCGCTGCTATGCTACCGCAGTACCGCAGTCGAGCAAGGTTGCCACCGTGGTACCGTGGTCAAGGAAGTTGGTGCAATGCTACCGTTCTCGAGCAAAGGTACGGCCGTGCTGCCTTGGTACTGTGGTCGAGCAAGGCTTCTACCATGGTACCGTGGCCGAGCAAAAGCAACGACAGTGATCGAGTACTGCTCGAGCAAGGATGCTACCGTGATCGAGCAAGGCACGGCGGTGATCGATCAGTGCTGGAGCAAGGCTGCTACCGTTGTCGAGCAAGCCATGGCAGTGATCGAGCAGTGCTTGAGCAAGGCTGCTACCATGATCTAGCAAGCCACAGTAGTGATCGATCAGTGCTGGAGCAAGGCTGGTACAGTGATTGAGCAAGCCACAGCAGTGATCGAGCACTGCGCAAGCAAGGCTGCTATCGTGCTACTACGCCACCGTGCTGCTATGCTGCCGTAACACCATGGTCGAGCAAGGCTGCCACCGTGGTGCCGTGGTCGAGGAAGCTGTTGCAATGCTACCAAGGTGCGGCCATGCTACCTTGGTACTGTGGTCAAGCAAGGCTGCTACCGCGGTACCAATGCCTCTAATCATTGGCTTTACCCGATAAAACTCGCCCTCGAGCTCCAACTATCCTCAAGGAAACTTCGAAGGGAACCAGCTACTAGATAGTTCGATTTGTCTTTCTCCCCTATAGCCAAGCTAGGCGAACGATTTGCACGTCAGTATCACAGCAGGCCTCCACCAGAGTTTCCTCTAGCTTCGCCCCGCTCAGGCATAGTTCACCATCTTTCGAGTCCCAGTAGGCATGCTCTCACTCGAACCCTTCTCAGAAGATCAAGGTTGGTTGGTTGTGTACCCACAGGGGATCCCATCAGTCAGCTTCCGTGTGCCTTATGGGTTTTCCACCCATTGACTCGCACACATGTCAGACTCGACAGGCCAAATGGGAGGCCACAGGTCGATGCTGTCAGTGTGCAGGTGCCAAGGCACGCCGAGAGGCGCATGCTGCCTACCACGGTCGGGGCCACAACGTTTCCGCAAGTGTTTCAAAGGCTTGGGCTTGGGCCACCGCCCCAATCCGCATCGGTCCATGCCCCGAGTTGATCGGCGAGCCGGCTCGTCGCCGTTCCATGTCTGACCGGGGTGCATCGCCAGCCCTCATCCGCTTCCCTCTTGACAATTTCAAGCACTCTTTGACTCTCTTTTCAAAGTCCTTTTCATCTTTCCCTCACGGTACTTGTTTGTTATCAGTCTCTCACCCGTATTTAGCCTTGGACAGAATTTACCGCCCAATTGGGGCTGCGTTCCCAAACAATCCGACTCGTCGACAGCGTCTCGTGGTGCCACAGGGTCTGTGCCAAAGGAGCTCTCACCCTCTATGGCACCCCTTTCCAGGGAACTTGAGCTCAGTCTGTCGCTGAGGACGCTTCTCCATACTACAATTTGTTCGCCGGGGGCGCTCGATTTTCATGGTGGGCATTTCTTGGTTCGCTCACCGTTACTAGGGGAATCCTTTTTAGTTTCGTTTCCTCCACTTATTGATATGCTTAAACTCAGCAGGTGGCCCCACCTAACTTGGGGTCGCATGTGTTTGATGGAAGGCCACCGAGCATCAACGATATGGACTGCTGCCCAAGGGGCGAATCTACCACCACCATGTGTCGCACAGTCTGTCGCTCCATCGCTTGTTTTTTAGCCAACCGCAGCTGCGCGTGACGGGAGGCCAGCATTCACTCCCCGCCGCTGCCGCTAGCCCGAGTTGGGATAGGGCAGGGCTGTGGGGG
>CM075302.1:9105682-9275682 GCA_037672795.1 Lagerstroemia speciosa | reverse complement strand
GTCCCGAGCAAAGCTAAGAACATGCAATCAAAAGATTTAAACCAAGTTGGTCCCAAAACATTCTCAGAAATGGCTTCTTATTCATCACACAATCTTCACTTTGAATGCCTCTACCTTAGGATGTCAAATTTTCACAATCATTCAGCCCTCACTTGTGCGGTGTTAGTGTTAAGCACTCTTAACATAGTTCAAGCACCCAATCAATAGATAAGTTGGCCAAGCAAACAATCAAAAGACTCGAACACTTCCCTAGATATTGCCCTTGACAATTCATCTTGTTTCTTTTAACTTTGTTCTTCTTGGTGGTGCACGACTTTGAGTGTCATGTCCAAGAGCTAGGCCCGTGTAGCGAGGAATCGACCAATGGCTCCCGTCCCAGTTGGTCCAAGGCATTAGGTTTTGAGATACCCCTTTGGATGTATCCTCGAGCTTCGACTCATGGACAATTTCCACTACAAGCACATGCCGGGCCGTATTGCGTATGCTTTTTGCACTCAATTCTACTCAAGCCCGTACAGCGGTGCTCAAAGCCTTGGCACATCTTTTCATTAAGCTCATGACTATGCATTTCACATATTTTCACTTTTTTTTCAGCATTCTTTCACTATTTGTCTTTTGTGGGATATCTAGGTTCATGTTCTTGTCTATTCTCTTGTATGCCATACAACCATGCAATTTCAAGGGTCAATTTTAAGCTATCCCTAATGCAAGAGTGTCGTGAAAAGATTGAAGTTTGGGCATCCTGACAACTTTCTAAAACATGTCCTAAGTTTGTTGCAATCTCAAATCCAATCATGCTTCGAATTTTCAGCCATTAATAATCATCATAGAACAAGGACCAACTGGTTTTTCAAAAGATTTTCCACAAAAATTTTTTTATAAGAGTAAATCACACCATGCAACCTAGAAATACCTATTATGCAACTACTATCTAAATGCAAACCTACTTCTAAAACATAGATCAAAGTGCATGAGCAAACCAACAGCTAAACAGAGAATCTGCACAAGCAAGGCATATGTTTGCACCCCCAAACCTACACAAAACATTGTCCTCGATGTAAAACAAGAGTATGAGAGGAAACATGCCTTGTTAGTGTGGTGCTACATGAAGATTGAAGCTCAATAAACCATGGTTTGGAAGCTTGGTTGGCTGGTCATCTGCAATGGACTGCGGTCTACTGATCCATTTTGCTGTTTGTTTATTTTTTGCATCTTGATCCATGTTTCCTAAATGCAATAAAAACAAGCAAAATAAAATATCATCTAGAGAAAGGAAAATAATCAAGACAGCAAGGCATACTTCCACCTAAACCTAATCCATAAATCATCATTAAAATAATGTAACAAAAATTAAAGGAAATGTAGGTTACTCCCCTATAATGAAGTACGCATCCTCCTCGATGAACTAGTGCTTGCCCCTTTCTTGTTTGCCACTTGATCACCTTCCTCAGTTGATGGATTCTCTCTTTTAGCTCTTGATGAAGAAGGTTCAACAATCCTCCAAGGTAGTTGATATGTTTGTGGAATTGTTGGTATCTTGGTGGTGACTCGTATGCTCTCTTTGTCGAATTGGAGAATCGCAATGCTTCCATGAGAACTAATTGCTTCATTAGTATTTGATTGGGCTCTAACCAATGGGAGATGCCAAGAAAATCCATGTGCTCTTTTGGCTTATCAAGTATCCATGTAGCATGAGATTCTTCTGTCAATGTATCGAAGCAATCATTAGATAAATGATTTTCAATGAGTAGAGTCTCATTACCTTGTTTAGGATTGGCCATAAGATCGATAGAAGTGTCAGAATTGCAACTTTGGACTTCTATGGCTTCTTCACATATTCCACTACTTGGCATTGGTGAAGTCATATCCACCTCATCCATTGAATTGCTAGTGGTGTCATTCTCCTCGTCCCTTGAGTATTCTGTGCTTTGTGTCTTGATTCCATCAGCTTTTTCCTCGCCCTCTAACTCTAAATTGCTCTAAAAACTGATTATCTCCTTATGCTTGCTATCTTCTACTTGTAAGTTGACCTCAGTTTTGGTAGGCAATGCTCCATACGGTTGAGAATTTATTGCTTGAGCAATTTGGCCAATTTGATTCTCCATATTGTACATCTGCAACTGTAAAGCAGCAATTTGATTAGCATTAGCTTGAATAACATCATGAGTCAATTGAGAGGACTTCATAAAACTAATTAAAGTTTCTTCAAGTTTAGAAAGACAATCTGAAGTCGATTGTTGTTCAAAGACTTGTTGTGGAAGATTTTGGGAGGAATTCATGAAATTGTGGAGCGCTTCCTCCAATCTCAAAGAAGGATCTTGGTCAGCATATTGTTGATTGGAGTTTGAAGCATTATTCCACTCCGATTGCCATGTTTGTTGATGTTCCCACTCATTATCATGGCAAGCTCCCAATCCTGAATCACACATATCATAAGGGAAGTTATGCCATGCATTGTGCTCAGCACGATTCATCGACTCAACATAATCGGGACAATAATTGGGTGGATGAAGCTTTCCATAATAACCACAAGAGATGCAATAGTTGTGTTCAAATACATTATAACTTTCATTAATTGAATCTCTATAGGGTCCATCTACCCAATTGAAATTATCTTCCATAATTTCTAAAAGGATGGCTTCAAGATCTATCAAAAGTGAAATTAAAGTGCATATCACAAAAGAAAGAAAAACAAACAAAAAATAAAAGCAAGAAAGAAGAAAAGGTATATTATACTAGAAGGTTGGGAAAAATAGAAATAAAAAAGAACTTGGTCGAAAAACAGTTCCTTGGTATTAGGTTAGCAGAAAAAGAGTCTCCGGCAACGGCGCCAAAAACTTGTTGCGTATTTAAAGATGGTGCACGCAAGTACACGTATTGCAGACAAGTAATACAGAGTGAGTAGAGTGTCGTTCCCACAAGGACTCTTATGCCAAGCACTAAAATTGGCACAACTAGTTCCAAGCCAAGTCAATCGATTCGGTTGAGAATCATGCAGTAATTAAAAGATAGAAAGCAAACAGACAGAAAATAAATAGATGGAAATCAGTCTATGAAACGCTCCTATGGTTCACAACTTCACCAATTCTAGTCTTAAGCAAGAATCCTCTTTGACACGATGAATTCTGTCATGTTACTAACCTAGGGTTCTAGGGTTTCCCCACTTCCATCGCACGCACTTCTGATGTCATACGAATGTAACTAAGCGAGAGACACTAATCCACTCTATTCCTAGGCAATTAATGTTGAAAGGCTAAACTAAACCAACCCTAAATGGCTATCTAGGGTGCTCACCATCTTCCAATGCGCTCGCACGAATAACCTCACCTTCCAGCATAGGCTAACCTAGATTATGCAACTTCTAGCATGACATCGATTTCCTCTCCCGAGGCTCCTCGCGGTCTCAAGTTCAATCTCGTGGGTGATCAAGCCAAAAGAAAGCATTAAGTACGAACTTGCATAAATAACACCAAGGAGGTGTACCTCGACAGAGTCATACATGTGAAAGATAAGAGTTTTACTTAAGACATAGAAATGGGTCCATTGATCCCCCTAGGAATCTAGGGGGTTAGTTACACATATTCGAATAAACTACAAGAGTTAAAAGAGAAGACAATATGTTGAAAAGCAGAAGAAAATATCGTTAGATTTTGCATATTTTATAGATATCGACTCCTTTTATGTTTGGATATGTCTCTTTAATATTATGTGAGGAATAGGCAGTTTTTGTCTTTTTCTTAAATTTTCAAAAGTACCTCTGACATAATTTTATTATTTTAACTTTGAAAGCCCCTCTTTTAATCTCACTTAAATAACAAAAATAGGAAAATTGTGCAACCGGTACAAAAAGTTTGAAAAACTCTAAATTGGGTAAAAATGAAAATATTGTGCCTAATTGGTATAATACAATCCGTCGAGTTTGAGTTAACAACGTTAATTTTGTGCCTAATTGATACAAAATATTTCAAAACATTTCATGGATTTTGAAATAATGTTCATTGAGTGGGTAATCCTCTCCGAAGAATTTTTCCTCGCTCTGTTCTTATGAATCCTCCTTTTTTGCAATCCCAGCCAATCGAGAAGAACAAATCTGCCTCCCACTGATCACATACTAACGTCTGGAATGGACCGCTTTCGTTTCTTGGCCTATTAGCCTTTTTCCTGGATTCATCATCAATTCCTACCGCAAAAGATAGGAATCGATCCATCAAATTAAATCTGCTTTCTTTTAAATCCCAAGGGGTATGACATGATGGCAAAGAGGAATATAAGTATGATTTCTATCTCATGTTTGACTCCTCGTGTAGCCAGTTAGCACATCTGATTTACCCCACCTTGTGCACTTTTTGACGTGCAAATGGGGTTGTGGAGATTAGTCGGACGAAGTCTGATTGCTCTTTTATATCAAGAAAAAATTTGCTTTCTTTCAAGAGGCCAGCTCAGTATCAAATTAATGTATTATTTGATTAGGTTACCACTTCACATCGACCATGCTTACTAGTTATATTCCTTGACAAGTTAATCTATTATTAGATTTTGTATATGTTGTAGATCGACTTGTATTCTGTGCCATCATATTAGGAATTAAGCTGAAACTAAACAGTTAGCTTTACTTTTCTCCTTCATCTTTGGTCTCGGCTAAATTTATGGTCATGGCCATGCATGATATGAGAGGGTAAAGAAGGTAGAGATTCTTCCGGAAATGGAAATTTCATATAAAAAAAAAGTAAGGGAACAAGAATATGGGTGTGTGTTGGGGACTGTGTCGCTCTTGATCGAATAATCGAATCACACACGATAATGAGTAGAGAAAATGCAAAAGTACACATCAATATAACTTGGAAAAAAAAACTCCTGAAGAATCACAAGAGGAGGAAAAGCTAATGAGAGAAGGAGATCAATTTACTGTGAAAAAAGATACGTACAAAAGAAACAAATTAGAGGATATATTTGTAATCCATTCTCACACTCTTCACGATCACAATCTCACACACATAGCTTCATACACCCATATCAATATAAATGTGTTTATATAGAAATTCTTAATCCACTCACAAAATTAGTCCCGAAGATATCTTCATGAATTTTCTTCAAGGATATTCATCACATTATTCTTCCAATTATATTTTCCAATATTTGGCAAATGGATCTCGAAAAGGAAATAAATAAACTCCCAAGTCGTGCTCTAGCATAGTCAGCTTAAGAGTAATCTATCACATGACATGTGCCTCAGTACCATCTGTTTTGAGAGTAATCTGCCACTAAGCATGTGCACCTGCATGAACCACCAATGTGTAAATTCTCCTCATATCACGTGTATCCGCTTCATCTCAACATATTAATATCATCGAATGTAAATTATAAATAACAATTATCCACCTTGACATAACATTTGATCATATTCAGCACCTATAGAACACGATCTCCTTCTCTAACATGCCTTGAAGGGTCTCATAGCCTATAAATACCAATCAAGTCTGACTATGCTCAAACTTGGATACTTGCAGCAACTTAGTTAACATATTAGTTGGATTGCCAACGGTGTCAACCTTCTTCAAGATCACCTTACCTTTGGAAATCATATTACGAATGTAATGATCCCATATGTTTCTATACTTCATACGATGATGGAAAGGACTTTGATTCTTCATCCAATGGATAGTGCTTCGCCTATCACTATGCATTTTTGAGCACCTTCTCCCAATTCAAACTCAAATACTAACCCACTAAGCCCCACAGCATCGTTGAGAGCTTCTATTCTATACTCAGCCTTGGACATAAACAATGCAATAATATCCTGCAACCCAAATCTCCAATTGACTACAGACCCACCAAGGTAAAAGGTATATATGGTTATACATTTCCTTTCATCAAGATCTCTATCATAATTAGAGTCCACAAAACCAATCAACCCTATACTTGTTCAAGTATATTCAATGCAAATAGTAGATGTACTCAGTAAATACCTTAGAATCCATTTCAAGACTTACCAATGAGTTTTTTTAGGATTCACCATAGATTTGCTCACAACGCTAATAGCTATAGTAACATCAGGACAAGATATATACTATTGCAAAAAAATATGTAACCAACAATATTTGAATATAGAACTCGTGAACTACAGTCCACCTCAACCTTGGACTTAATGAAATCCAAAGCTGACATTTTGAAGTGAGTCACCAAGGGAGTACTAACTAGCTTGGCATCCTTTCTATTGAACCTCTTAAGTATCTCGTCAATATATTTTTCCTATGAAAAGTATAACTTCTTTTTTCAATTCCTAATAATCTGCATCCCTAGAATTTTCTTTGTCACCTCAAATACCTCATCTCAAACTCACTTTTCAGTACTTACTTTAGTTTGATCACATCCGACATGTCTTTTGCTATAACAAGTATATCATCAACATATGATAACAGATATACCAAGGAACCATTTTTTACCTTCTTCTTGTGGACACAATTATCATACTTACTACGTGACAATTTATGGCCAATCGTAAATTGATCAGTCTTTTATACCATTGTCTAGGCGACTGATTAAGTCCATAAATGGACCTCTTTAAGAAGCACATTAGGGTCCTCTTTGCCTTCAACAATAAACCCATCGGGTTGACGCATGTATATCTCTTCCTCGAGCTCACCATGTAGGAACACTATTTTAACATCTAGTTGCTCCGACTTCAAGTCCTGCATGGCCACAAGTACAAGCAAAATAGGAATAGATGTATGTTTCACCACAAGAGAAAAAAATCTCATAATAACGGATACCAAAAATCTGACTTAATCCACTAGCTACCAATCAAGCCTTACATCCTAGTTGCTCCAACCTTGGAGTTCCTTCCTTGTACTTGTAGACCCACTTGCAATGAAAATTTTCTTACTAGGTGGTCTAATAAGTTCCCATGTCTGATTTTGTAAAGAAATTGCATCTATTCTTCCATTGCAGGCTACCATTTTATAGTCTTTACTGGCTCAGAGAATGACATTAGCTTCCGCACATCAACTATATCTGCAATAGCCAAAGCATAATAAGTTACCTCCTTAAAACCATACCTGATAGGAGGTTTGATGTTTCTCCAAGTCCTGCCTAAAATGATGCTATTGTGCATCTGCTACCTGGGCTCTTGCACCTTACAGTAATAGAAGACTTATTTGAAGAAGAAAAATTTTTAGCATCTAAATCAAGCTTGACCTCCACCTTGTCCAAAGTACTCTCATAATTCTCTTCTCCACTTGCTTTGATAGCTTCTCTGTGGAAGGTTCTTTCTCATGGAGAAACACAGACTCATGGAAGGTGACATCCCTACCTATTAGAAATTTAGCTGCAACTAGGTCACATAACTTGTAACCTTTTACTCCAGATGCATAGTCAAGAAACATGAACTTCTTGCCCTTGGCTCTACCTTACATTACTCACATATACATAGGCAGGATGCCCAAATACCTTCAAATTTGAGTAACTTGCAAGCGTGTCAAACCATAACTCTTCTAGTGTGTCTTCAATTAAAGAGACTTGTGTAGAGAACAATTGATCAAATAAGCTTCCATGTGTACTGCTTCTGCATAAAATTCCTTGGCTAACCTAGAATGTGACAACATACAATGAGCTTTCTCTAATAGTGTCATGTTTATCCCCTTGAAAGCTCCATTTTTTTGTGGCTTCCCAGTACTGGTTTGATGACGTACAATGTCTTGATCCTTACAGAACTCTATAAATCATTGTTCTACGAATTCCATGCCATTATCAGTTCAAAGGTGCTTGATTTGCTTAGTCGTTGGTTTCTTGATTCGAGTCTTCCTGTGCATCAAACCCGTCATTTTTCTGCTTCAAGAAATGGACCCACACCTTCTTTGAAAAGTCATTAATGAAAGTCATCAAATACCATGAACAACCCTGGAGACTTTCTAAGACGGACTCCATAAGGTAGACTGAATATAGCACAGATTTTCCTTTGTTCTGTGTACTACAATATTAAAGCTTACTCTTTTTAGTTTCCTAAACACATAATCTCATAGAAAACCATGAAGCCCATATCTCACCACCTAGTAAACCTCTCTTTGATAACTCGATCAAACCTCAAACACTCATGTGTCTCAATTGCATATGCAAAATTTGGTGACATCTGAATTAGACATAGTAGATGTCGCCACAAAGATTGCTCCTCAATTGTAGACCCACAACCTTGTACAATGTTCCGACTTTCTTACACTTCAACGTAAGAAGTGCACCCTTGGTAACTCTCATTACTCAATCTTCAATAATGCAACAATACACATTATATCCTAGAGTGCCCAACGAGAGTCTTCTTCGTCTAAGGAATATGTCTTACATTGGTTAATGTTCTTATCACGCCATCAAACATCCTTATCTTCACGATCTCAATACCAACGATGTTGTAGGCAACATCATAGCCCATCAGTATACTCCACCTCGCATGGGTTCATAGGTAGAAAACCAATTCTCATTAGGAAAAATATGTTAAGAACATCAAGAATCTAAAATCCATCTATCAGAAGACTTAGACAATAAATCAGAAGCTAGACAAATAACAAAATCACTATCACTATAAGCTATGGAGACATCACCTAGTTGTTCACCTCCCTGACTAGTTGAGCTATTACCATGTTTTTTTTTCTATCCAAACATTACTTCTTGATGTGACCCTTCTTCCTAGCATTCATGACAAAGAGTACCATAACTTTGATTTTCAACTAGAATTTTTATCATGTGATCTACCTCTTGCTACGGGCCCCTCACCATGTGTGTCATCAAAATTAATTGTTAATGATTTTCAATCAATTGTCATTGTAGCAAAGCATTTTTAACATCCTCCAAAATCAACTCATTTCTTCCATAGAAAATAGTTTCTATAAATTGTTTACATTTAGGAGGCAGTGAACACAACAATCTTACAGGAAAATCCCATCCTCCAATTTGATATCTATATTTTGCAAGTCCATAACGACAGAGTCGAATTCATCAAGATATGGTTTAGTAAGTTTACCCTGAGCAAATTTAAGGTTATGCAGCTGACACTTCAACAATAAACAATATGTCACCGACTTTGTCACGTAGAGTGATTCCAGTTTGAGCCATAAAGACACTGTAGAGTTTCATTTGCCACTTCACATAAAATCTCATTAGAAAGGCATAGTTGTATGGTGGATAATACCTTAAGGTTTATCTCATCAAACTATTCACTCGTCAAATTGGTCGACTTCTTCAACTTCCTCAACAGTGCCTTCTCGAGACCTCTCTAAACTAGGATTGCCCTCATCTTGGGTTTCCACAACCCAAGGTTCACCAAATGATCACAGTTCTCAATATCATATTTTATGATCGTCATTGCTAACAAGTGACCTCGGGCTCTTCGCTACAAACCTCATTTTGATTCCAATTTGTTGGGGATTGAACATCGGTCTTTATCAAATAATCGAATCATACATGATATTGAGTAGAGAAAATGAGAAAGTATACCGTGATATAACGTGAAAAAACCTTCTCAGGAATCACGAAGGAGGAAAAAACTATGAGACAAGGAGATCAATCCACTATGAAAAGTGATATTTACAAGGAAAATAGAACAAGAGAGAATATTTGTGTAATCCTCTTTGACACCCCTCACGATCACATTATCACACACACGATTTCATACTCTCATACTGATACTTATGTGTTTATATGTATACTCTGCAACCTACAAAATTAGCCCAGAGATATTTTCAAAAATATTTTTTACGGATATTCTTACAAGGACATTCTTCATGGTATTTATATGTCATGCCCTGTCATGATCTGCCTAAGTGTAATCTACCATGGGCATGTGAGTAATCTACCATGGGGCATGTGCCCCGCTATGAATTATCAATGTGTAAAATAATATTCTCCTCATATTACTAGTATCTCCTTCATCTCAACATATTCTTATCATCAAATGTAAGTCATGAATAACAGTAATAAAATTTATTTGAATGTGATTACTTCAAAAGTATTAAACATATGAAAATATCAAAATAATTTTTTTTATTGAGGTAAAGAAAAATAATAAACAAGTTATAGCAGAATATCCAAAATCTATAATATCTTACAAGTTTCGGGTAGGGTTCAGTTCCAAGATTCAACAGGGTATGTTTAGATCTAAAATTTAGAAACGGGTCTTATATGGAATAGGGACATCAAAAATATAGGATAACTGGACAAGATCACCCCAAGACCAAATTTGGTAGCATTTAAGAAATAAAATTCCCATTTTACCCTCAGAAAATGATAGATTTATAGATGAAGCAGTATAGTCTCACATTTTTTTTAAAAAAAACTATGATATAGGTTCTATCAAAAAGAAAAACATGATTTAGGTTCCACTCATAGTTTTTAAAACTATCGGAAACAGGTTGAAGTATGGGTTCATGGGTTTATAGATTGAATCGGAGTTTAATGGGTCCAACCGGGTTTCTAGAATTAATAATAAAAATAGAGTTAATAATAAGAATTTAAAATACCATGTTTCACATTTCGCTGAGACTTCAACATATAGGGGTATTGATAAAAATCCCTATCACCATATATTTGTTTTCTTCTACAAATTGACAGCTAGCATCCCATAAACTACTTTCTATTTCAATATATGCATGTATTATGCAGTTGATGAATTTGAAATTGACAGCTAGCACCCCGCACTGTGGTTCATGCATAGTTTCAGACTCAGTTTCCTTTGGCGCAAATTCATCAAGTTTCTGCTCTAGTTAATTATGGCGGCAAATAAAGAATCCATCGATTCCATCGAAGACTGCTGGACAAGAATCAAGTAATAGAGCACTGATGGTCTGTTCTAAAGGAGAAGCACGACAAGAATGAAGAATGGAGGCCCTGATGACCAGTTCTAGACAGCCTTGAGTGTAGAAAAAAGGATATTTTGAACTCACCTGTGAAGATTTTCGGAGACAGAGACGCATTGGAGACTTGAAGCCGTTGAAAAGAGAAGAAGATGAGTTAAAAAGCAGCAGCCCAGCGACTGTACCCATCAATTAAGTGTGTTAGGGTTTCTTTTTGTTTTATTTCAAATTTTTAATTGAACTGATTTTTTCACCGGTTTCGATGGTTCCAATAAGAAACCTGTTGAACCATCTGAAATAGATGGTTTGACCAAGTTCTTCGTGCAAACAGGTTTATTGGCAAAACCAAATTGAAATGCTGCTCGGTTTCCGATCGAATTGGTTCGATCGGCTAGTCCAGTTCGGTATTAAAAACTATGGTTTCACTCCTTGTGTCATACGTATCTAACCAGCCATGAAGGGAGTTTTAAGGATTTTTAATTTTCTTGAGTCTCATTACAATGATTAGAAATGCATTTCTAGCACGCGGTGAACATGTTGTTTAATGGAGAGAAATTGAACTAGTTCAGTACCTCCTAACCAGAGCGATTTTATAACGTCCCATCTTTTCTTATTATAAATAAAAGTGCTCTTAGTCTTAAATGAGAAGAAAGTGAAAAGAGGTAACTGGAAGGAAATAAACATTGTCGAGGCTCTCTGTCTTTAACCCAGCTCTTGTTTGCAGATGACGTCATGCTAATTGGACAACTAGATGGGAAACATGTTTCATCTATCCAGAGGTTCTTGAATTACTTATGCACCTTGTCTAGACAGCGAGAATTAGTCTAAAAAATCCAAACAGGTCTTATCTAAAAATACACTTGTACATGTTAGAGTATAGATAAAATTGTAACAAGCCTCAATATTCAAGAAACGAATAATTTTAGAAAATATTTGGGTTTTTTCAACGGAAATGTCAAGAGCCAACTCTTGTTCTTTCAATTTTTTTATCGACAAATTTTAAACAATAACTTTCTGGTTAGAATTCTCGACTTCTTTGAATAACATGGAAAGTGATTTTAATAAACTCGAGTTTAGATTCCATTCCCCTCATATCATTTAATGCGCCCTCGTACCCAAGACGGTTTGAGGGGCAGTTGACCACCTAAATCGAAATTCTCTTTGGAAATCTTTGAAGAGCCAAGGGAAAATGCATCCAATTGGATGGGATAGAGTTCACGTTACCGAGAATTGATGGTCAACTTGGAGTCCTGTTCTACCAGGAGAGTGAGACTAGACGATAATTCATGGGCTCGGATAATGAGAAGCAAGCACATGAAATCAAATGGCAAGGAGGCATTTGGATTGAATAATATGAAAAAATCAACTGTGCAGCTGGAGGACAAATATGCTCCCTTGGGATGAGATGGACTATTAGCAATGCAGGGCACATCAACCTGTGTTATGTTGTTATACTTGTATTAATCTCTAATCCATTAGATTTATTTGAGATATCTGCATATAATATCAGTGAAAATATATGGATTTCTCTGGTTGAGCCATCTATCTTTCCATCTGGGTGTTCAATTTCAAGTTCAAGGAGTGGTTTATCAGCAAGTTATACTGAATGGGCCTACCACAGAATTACACTAATAGAGTGGTGCAATGGTAGCATTGTAATTCATGCAAGTCAAGGAATGAGTATATGGGGACTTGATTATGCTTTGAATTTTGAACATCTAATTCTTTCAATATTACGTAAGAAATTTCGAAGACGAAATTTTTATTAGTGGGAGAGATTGTGGTTACCAAAAAATTTTATTTTTATCTACACCCATAAATATAGTACATAACTATGTGTATATGAGAGATTTGGGCCCACAAGCCTATTAACTTGGACCACAAAGCTAATTAGCCCAAATTTCAATTGTTTTCCTTCCCCCACTGCCTTAGACTTGCATATATTCATGAACTACTATTCACTTTTTACTTTTCGGGCATTCTACATTTTACACTCAGAGAGAAGGGTGAGGGAGAGAGTTTTGGAGATACGGAGCTCAAGAAGCCATCTAATACATTCCACCCCTCTTCAGGTATTTCTTCTTTTACTAATTTTGTTCATCATCTTTAGCCTTCTTTAGACGCTTTGAGAGATTTTGATTTAGATTAGTGAAATGAAACGAACTATGAAGTTACGAAATTGCAATGTTGTGTGCTCCTTTTTCATTAATTAAGACTGGAGCCCTGAAAGATCTCAAACTGAAATGCTTATTAAGAGTGCATCGGTCTCAAATTTAGTGCTAATGATTCCTGTGTATGATATTTTACTCCTTGTAATTTCCAGCACATCTTAGCAATTAATTATATATATAATTAAATTAACAGCAAGTCCAGACTTTTACCAAATTATTCACGCCTGTGATTACTTCCACTTTTGCCTATTGGATTGTTTTCCTTCTTCGGTGAATTTAGAAGTGTAATATTAATAAATTGTTGAACTGGAGGGCTAATTAAATGGCGAACATAGATGCAAAGGAATATCCATTGGGTTGATTGAGTTTTAAGTATGTGATTTGTCTCACCTTACTGATTGCATTCTTGGGTAGCATTACATTATTTTTTTGAGCCTTATTTTATGCATAAATACGATTGGTAGAGATCGAGGAGATTGAAACATAGCATCCAGGGGCTCAGTGAGCAAGCTATCTTTAATTAAGGGTTCAAATGTGAGTATTTTTTTCCACCGTAAAATGACAAAAATATATAATATATATTGTGCGGTAAGTTGTTGTGCTTATAATTCAAGTATGATTGGGTGGTTCCTCTGTGATGTGGCTCGGTATATAAGTATATGATTTGATATTCTAATTACGTTATAATGATATTTATGATTTGTAATATACTGGTTGTATTATGGTGATTGGATTATGTTGAGGTCTGATTAGGATTCTACTTATTGTACTATATTGAATGGTTAGTATGAGATTCAATTATGATTGATTAATTTCTCTGTAGTGTGAACGATTTGTATTGATTTAGTATAGCCATGGTGACAGCTCAGCCGGTAGAGTAGAAATGGGCTTAAAAGAAAAAGAAAAGATAAAGATAAAGAAAAGTGAAAATAGAGAGATGTGAAATTTACTACTGATGTCCACTGATGTCCAGCAATGTAACTTACCGTTGGTTCCCAACGATATATAAAAATAAGATAATTTACAACTACTCTTACCGGTGGAGGATAGTGGGCGGCCCCTAAGTGTGAGGTGTGTAGATGGAGGGCATCGGGATATGGGAGGAAGATTGATATTGATATTGATATTGATATTGATTATTTTGTGAGGTCACGGTATCATCAAGAGAGGAGTATCAATACCGTCAGAACCCTGTCACAAGGGAAATGTGATTTCATGACTATACTAATTGTTTGTCAAGTCCAGTGCATCGACTTGGTTATATTCTCTAATATGAAATTGCATATGATATGAGTGGTTGAGCTTTTATTGGTGTGATATGTACTGGTCTGAGTCCAATTATTAATTAGTGTGCATGTGTGTGACTGCTATATGTGCCTAATGTTATATATATAATGTTGCAATTAAGTTTGGTTGAGATTGAGTTGTTTGGATATCTTTATCATAGGAATGAGTTACGGATATGAGTTCATCTAAATTGCGGCGATTATGTGTTATATGACTTATATTGATTTGTTGAGATCTAAGGTTGGAATGATATGATGGATGAAGTTGAGATAAGGTACGTATAAGTGTGAAGTTAATAATAGATATAAGTTGAATTGGATGCCCTGAACTGTAAAAAATTGCTATATATATATCTATGTAGTCCATTTTACTTTAAAATTGAATATTCATTGAGTCTACAGCTTACCCTGCGAAATCTTTCTTTTCAGCTAAGTTGCAGATGGATGAGCAGCTTGGGTTAGATATTTTGGGTTTCGGGGATGTAAGATATATATATATATATATATATATAAAAGTTTGTATAAAACGTTACGACCCGAAGTTTTGGTATAGTTTTATAAATGTTGATTTTGGAAATTTTCTGAAGTTATACATTTGGATTTTATTGGTGATAACACAGGTTTATGACATGTGATATTTTTCTGATTATAGGATATCCAAATTTTAGGGGAAACTTACTGAATTTTTAGGTCGTGACAATTTTTGGTATCAGAGCATAGGTATAGATTTTATAGACTCTAGTCAATCCTTGATAGATTTTTAGAGAGAGTTAGACAGTCTCGATTGAGAATGATGGATTAATGGGTTTGATAGATTTTATAGTTGAAGTGATCTTGCTCTTGTCTTTGTGATTGTTTGATAATTGTTGTGTGAATATGATTTCTATTATTGTAATTGCATGTGACAATATAATTATAGTGATTTATGCTCTTTTTGCTTGATTGTGTTTTTCTAAATTATAAATTTTGTACTTGAATAATTTGCTTTAAAAAAATCAAGGGACTATGAAATTTAGAAGTAACTCAGGTTCCCAATGAAACTAAGGTCTTTGGTCCGTTCCTCTAGTTTCTCAAGCATATTTCACACGCTGTGGGATATTATTTGACAGTTAGGATTGAATTCGTTGGTGGGTTTTGTACGAATAGCCTTCCTCCAAGATAGCAACAATTATATATGCTCTTGGAATTCTAAAGGGGTTTATCGGAATCTATCTGCAACAAATATGTAAAGAAAGTGTTTGAAATAGATATCTTCTTTTATCTGTCATTGATTCAAAGGGCAGTCAACTATTGTTATAATTATATTTGGTTTCATATCTATCAGTTAGAAGCACAAGAATATAACAGAAGCAAGAGTTCTAATGTATTGGCACGAATCATAAGTTCAAATATATTTACACAACTATTCTTGGGTTTCGTACTATGTGGAAGTTTATCATGGATTCACTTATTTTGCTAGTATATCCCTTGTGCTTTCTCTTTTCTCGCTTCGTAAGCAAGCAACCAGTTATGTAGACGCCAACTCCTAGTTCTTTCTCTTCTTTCTTTTTTAAGTCACTTTGGTCGCTAGTTAATTGGCTTGATTCTGGATTGCTCTGCATCTACATATCAGCAAGAAGATGGGATTGTTGCGACTGAGTGATATTATATCTCTCTATGGATATTATCTGAAATGCCAGTTATTTCTCAACAAGATTATTCATTAAGGCAAGTTCTCCTAAGTTGAATAGCTACCATATTGGAGTAATATCAGAGAGTGTAACGAAGCATGGGGGGTGTTTTGTGAGGAATGTCAATTTTATGTCCACATCTATCTGTCTGTGTATATAGTGCACGGTAATTATAAAAATAAAAATAAAAATAAAAAGAAAGAAAGGAGGGAGGCTTCAAGCCCATTAGATCTTAGTAAGCCTAATAAACCCATGGCCCAAAAGAACTTATTAAGCCCACACACTTGTGAACTTGGCCCAGCCTCCTCTTATATTTATCCATTCCATCGTATTGTCTGAGTCCACCCATCTAATCTCCTTCTGGGTGTTCGCGAATTGGCTGAAGTTGAGAGAGTTTGAGATGGAAAAGAAAAAGAATGGAACAAGAAAGAGAACTCGGAGAAGGAGAGGGAGCAAGAGTCGAAAGAGTAATCGAGAGCTAAAAGAGGTCGAGCTGGACGAGATTGAGTTGAAGGAGATCAACAGTGGGCGTACGAAGTAGAGCGAGAGAGCGGGAGGGTTATGAACTTAGCTTAGCATAATGAAACTAACGAAATAGGGGCTGCATATAGGGGCTTTTATATGTAGAGCTTATTTGCTTCCAACATACTTATAAGTATATGTAGGTATGTATAACTAAATTGATTTCCCTTGATTGCTTGAGTTTTCCTTTTTTCCTTAGGTTTGTGAGCTACTTGGGTTGCTTAATTGGAAGAAATAGGATATGAGTACTGTATAAGTAAAACAGATATTCAAATGAACCAAATTGAAATAAGAAAGATAAGAGCTATGAGTGATGTATGGCCAGTTACAAATTAATATTGACATGTTAATGATCATTTTGCATGTTCATATACTTTGTAACTCTAAACTCTAAATCGAGAGGAAAAAAGGGGAAGAAAGAAAAGATGAGGAAGATTTTAGTAGTAAACAATATAAATTCATATTCTAGTGTCTTCGTATAATTGACATGAGGAAGTTATATGCTGAATTCACATTTGTTATGATTACATTACTCATCGGAGCTGATGGATAACATCCCTGGGTAAATAATTTATTTCTTTAGATAAATGAGACATTGCTAATTATAAATATGTAGGATGAGTGAGTAAATTATTTGTGGATATTTAATAAATTTAATTTATAACGCAAGTAACAGAAATGAAATATGAAAACATGTTCAATGGTTTTAGCAATTAAGGTTACTTTGGATTATATCTATGACTATTAAATGGGGTGAGCAATAGTATTATTTTATATTTGTTGCAATTTCCGTTCTTAGTCATATACTTGATGAATATGAGGATGGGAATATATAGTATTATCAATATGTTTAGTGACCTAAAATATAATAATGGTAGTAGTAGTGCTAGTCAATTAAAGTGGTCATTTATTATAATTGTCGCTATTGGAAGTGACGAGTGATAGAAACACTAAAGTAATTAATTATAACTCGGTTTCTCCTTATTCAAGGATTATAGAATTTGATACATGACACATGGTGGAACAACTTCCTCAGGTTTATAAGAATCGTGGAATAAAATTTTGATTATCATAAACTGCACTCACTTCTATTACATTTGATGATACGTAGTAACATTTTGTAATTGCTAGTAAATTTGGTACATTTTGTTACTCGATGAACACAAGAATGAGAAAATGTAATATCTAAGATTTGTTTGGCAAACACACTATTAGTTTAGTGAGATTATTTTTAAATTATAATTGTACCGATTAAAACCAAGGGGCAATACTGAGTGCTTAATTTTGTGATTACTTGGTAACTAGGTACGTGAATGTAGTATCTATGATTGTAATTTGAGTATTGTTATCTTATCATATTTATGAATTTCTTTGTGAGCATGAAGAATGTCCTTATGTGATCTGTTAATTTCATTTTTTTTAAAGGGTTGAAATTTATAAATTAAATGAACTATATATTTCTTAAAGTGTATTGTGGTGAAATATGAATTTAACTAATTGTGTTATTGTCAGTGTTAGTATTATTTTTATAAATTTAGTGGAAATGAATAATATTTTCGATTATAGAAGTTGAACATTAGAGTTTTAAATTATTTATAAGCGAGTTAAATGGTGAGTTTGACAATTATGTGTTAGGAGATCATAAGCAGAACAAGTTCCCATATACTACCAAGATCCTTGGGTTCTCCTCTTTGGGTTCTCAAGCATATTTTCAGTGCTATGGAATATTCTCTAGTAGACTGAGTTGGTTTAGTTTGTCGGATGGGATCCATGATCAAAGTTGGTTTACAATTTATGTCCGCAAGAAATGGAAGGTTATGATATATGGAGGAATTTGTCCTCTTCCCCGTTAAGCACCATTTCACTAATGAATTTGTCCTCTTCCCCATTAATTTATGCCTCTGCAGTGAAACTACTTAAGAGAAGTCATTTCCCATAGCGGATTTTGTGGAAAGGGCTCTTAATTTCACCATCAATGCCATTCGACGCCGCTACGGTGTTTCTTGAAGAATTAAACAAATTCTCTCCCATTAAGCTTTCCAATTAAGCTTTCAAAAATCACGATCATTACTGCTGCTCATTCCTCTCCATTCAAAGATCACTTATAGAGCTGATATTCTATGGATTGAAATCGCCACTACTTCGTAACCGAGATGTAAGCAGAAAAAATCAAAATTTTGCTATTATTATCTCCCTTTTATTGTTGGAATGTGGCAACAACAATTTTTTTTGGCTGAAGATGTTGCAACAACAATTACATGGTTTGGTGCCTTCCCGTGTAAATAAAATTCTTGAAGACTTCTATCTATTTTTCCGATTCTCTGCTACAAAATCGTCTAGAAGAAGATTAATTTTCTCCATCATTTTCCCTCCAAATACATTAGAAGAAATTATGAAGTTGTTGATGCTTTCTTGTTTGCATCTTTGATTGCCTACTACAACAAATTTTATCCATAAATGTCCTCTTCATCCTCTTCAAGCAGTCTGTACCTCCTATTGCACCAATACTACAAAAATTATGATTCCCGATATGTAGAGCGAGAGACAGACGGGTATAGGAGAAAAAGGATGAGAGAATTTAGGGTTTACCGGGATGAAGGAACGGAGGAAGAAAAATATTCTTTTACACATTTGTCCTCACCTTATTTTAAATTAAAAAAGAATGGTATGGGGTAAATTTGACATTTCAACAACCCGGGTTTGCGAAGTCCAAGTGGCTTTGCCACATAAGGCACGTTTGCCACATAATCAGTATTCATGTGCCACATAGGATGAAACAGTAAATTTTGACAGAAAAATAATTGTCATGCTAAATGGGACAAACGTTTCATACTTCATGTCTTTTTAGGTCACGTCAAAAAGTTCGTGCCAAAAGTGGAAAACCAACCTAAGTTCGGGCTCAATTAGGTAATTAACCCTTTTAAATAATATAAATTAGTCACATTAGTAAATATATGAAAGAAAAATTAGAGGAGAATAATTCAAACTTTTTAAAAAATAAAAAAGCTAAAGAACATAAAAAGAACCATAGAAATCCTAAAAATACCATTATCAATTAACGATAAGTAGAAAAGGATGTCGAGTACTATATAATATGATTTTCCTAGGGTTATTAAGATTTTTTTGAATTTTTAAGATCTTTTAAAATTTATTATTATTATTTAAAATTTATTTTATAGTATAAATCTTTTGCCATAAATTCGTTGAGATGCCTAATTCCTATTAACTTGTGATACCGCTAAGTAAGATTTATGATAATGAACTGTTATGGATTGTAGCTTGAAAACTTTAAGTTTTTTTTTATATCGATAGTATCCAGCGTTGTGCAACCGATTAATCCACTAGATGGTGTATTATATGGCCTAGGACCTACCATTAATACCCAAATACCAATTTCGGGAAAGTCGAACTCTAGACTTGGCCTACTGTATGTTATCAACTTACCAGTGGATCCGTCCCTTTAAGGCGATAGCTTTATGATAAACTTTAAGCATAAACATATGTATATAGAAGCACATTGGGAATCTTCATGATAAAGACACACAGAATTTATTTATACATAAATATTTTTGTAAACATTTTCATGTTCGACATAATTTTATATAGAAACTAGGGTAAAAGTACGCGCTCCATTGCAGAAACAAAAAAATGTTCAAGAAAATGATATAATCATTAGAATTAATGAGAAAAGTGAAAAAATTGGTATCATATTTGTGATAAATGGTTTTATTCATCCATCACTTATCAATTCAAACTATGTAAGTCTTAATAGAATGATAGACATGATGCACATACGGGATTCTTCGTACCCTGTCCAACCAACAAAAACATAAAGAAGAAAAGATGACACCGGCTGGACTCAAACCCACGAATGCCAGAATAACAGGCAACGCGTGTGTTGTTATTTTTGACATGATTGTCCAAATAAAAAATATATCCCAAAAGAAAAAGGTACACGTATCACATGAAAAGCACACAACGTGGGCAGACAAAACACTCCATTGGCACTCTGTTTTAGTATTATGTATATAGATATTTAATGGAAAGCCCACTTCTAAAAAGAAAAAAAGTTAATTGTAATTAATTGCAGACATTACAATGAGGTACATGAGTCTCATTGGTAAGGATTGAATCTCATATCTCTAGGTTATAGGTGGAGAGGCGACACTAATTGTACCAAACCTTCTCTCTCAGAGAAAATCTTTTATGTAACTGTGTCACCACGTGGTAACATCAATTAATCAAATCAAATTATTTTTGGGGTTATTTTTTATTTTAAATTTTATTTATAAAATCATAAAAATAATTTAATCGTATTGGATTATAACATTACATCGTATTGTCACGTGGGCTGCCCCTAGTCAACTCAATGAGGAAGTTGCATAACACGACTGAAACGTTTATGCTACAATTAAAACGTCCTAAATTGCTATAAAAAAAGGGGACAAAAGCAAGCATCTCCTTAAATAAACTCTCAACAATCCACAACAAACTTTACTCAAGTGGGAGGGCGGGGAGAAGTTACTAGTTGCTTTCTCGATCGACCTACTCGTATTCAATGCCCCTGTCGAGGATTCAGTTGTTCCCCTTAGCAGTTCGATAGCATGAGAGGGAGATCCACATTTGGTTGTGAAGCATTCTGGTCAGCAGAAAGGGAAATATGATGAAGTAGCCCAAGTCCCTCTCTCCGAACACTTTCGTTATGAACTGATACGTACATGCACCGCCCATGGCGCCAGGATGATGTACTTCATTTATTAAATAGTACGTCCAGCAAAGAAAAACAACAAAACTTAGTCATTAAAGAAGATACATGACAAATTTCATCGGAGAAATTAATTGATTAACACCCAACGACTTTATTAATAGTAGTCACATAATGATCAGCTATCCATCACATCCTCTATGTTTAGTCACAAAGAAGATAAACCACAAATTACACGGCAAAAATTAATTGATTAAATCCTAACAACTTAATTAATACTAATCACATCATGATTAGCTATCCATCAGATCCTCCATGTTTAGTCACAAAGAAGATATACGACAAATTACTTGGGAGAAATTAATTGATTAAATCCCAACAACTTATTTAATACTAATCATATCATGTTGTGCTATTCATCACATCATTTACGGTATGATCACGTAAGCACTATCACATCATTACAACGTTACACAAAATAACTAACTAATACAAAAGGAAGATAATTAAATCCAAATTTCTTAATTTTAAACCCAAAAAGTCTCTGTTGCTCTTTTATTTCTCTATTTCTTTGAAAATCTTCCTAAACAAAAATGAGAAATCATTAAAACAAGTTACGTCTTCTCCCTTCTGCAATTTTTAGGATGATAATTTGACGAAACTCATATCAACCCACCCTGACCCGTCCATGGTTTGAGCCGGATTCCACCCACCCTTATATAGTTCGGACCAAATTCAAGTCTTAAGAACCTGACCTGTGCACAGGTCAAGATGGATCTAAATCTCATGAGTTACCAACTCTGCCCTAACCGAGGATGGATTTGGGGTAGGGGGTGATCGCCCTCTCTAAATTGAAGAGACTCCATGAGATACCATATATAGTTCACTTGAGTTTATCTAATTTTTATTGAATTATACATAGCTCAACCTTGAATTCATTATATTACACTCTTTTAAAATTTCACCCCCCGAATAAGTTTTCTAATTTTATGAAATTTTCGGAATAAATTATACATTTCATACATGATTTTTAAAGATTTAAAAAGGAACTAATATATATAAATTATTGCGACAAATGCAACGGGTCAAGTCGGATCATCAGTACTTTATAATTACTTGGCTCACCCTGACCCATAATAAATAATGGACCAAGTTGGGTCAACAGGAAAGAGAGCACTTCGGGTCTGGTTTTGAATATTCAATCACCATGGATCATTGCCATCCTAGACACTTTTGGCCATCTTTTCATCCGAAATGCCTCTAAATGTCAGCCAGGCCCTACACTAATGTTCTTGATATCATTATATTTATAAAAAGCTTATCATGTATGGAAAATTGCTTTTATTATCCCTATTTAATAGATTCACCATCCTTTTGCCCTGTATTAAATTGATCTGCTATCTACTACCATTCTATTAAGGCTTTCATTCTTCAAAAATATTGTGTCCCATCTTCATTGTACACTTTTTTGAATAGATAGCTCGCAGTAGGTTGAATTTAGGACTTGAGAAGCAAAATATGCAATAATTTGGTTAGAATCATGAGAAGTAAGAAAAGGATGATGACAGAATAACCATTGGAGAAGCTCCCACGCTTAACCTGTCAAAGTTAAGTAATGGTTTGTCAGTCAATAAAGTCGGTTGGTAATTCGTGACAAACTACCAGGGAATAATCCATCAGAGAGTCTGTCTGACGTCTAGTGTGTTCTTCCTGCCAAGATATACTTGCTAATAACCCATAAGCAATATCTGTCAATAATCTGATCGCATACATCCAATGTCTCATTGTAGGTAATCCCTTAGAAATTACCAATAGACATCCCTCGTAACTTACCGACCGGTATTAAAGTTTTCTTGTAGCTAAAATTTGCTCAAATATAATTGAATCTTATAGTTTTTGTTGAGATATGACTCATATTTGTCGAGATATCGACCCAGGAACGAGAAGAAAATTCATAAATTTTATTATCCTATATTATTGGGATTTTAGAGAATATTAGTTATATCTTTTTTAGTAGGATTTTCTCAAATCAAATATGTATGTCAAGATATAGAATATATAATTAGATCTATTCCTTGATTTTATATGATTCCCTTGTATGAATATAAATAAGGAATCAAGGTCCTAGGGTTAATTATGAGAGTGGTGAAAGGTTGTACTCCATCTTAATATGTGAAAAATCTCTTACTAAGCCTCTTTAGCCTGTGAAGTACGAACCTAATTGTCCGGAACCGTGTATATGAGTGTGTGACCTTCTTTCTCTCTTGTTTCCGCTATTATCTTCATTGTTACGCAAATCGATTGACACTTGGACATCGATCCGACATTCCCCAACAAACTGGTATCAGAGCATGAGTTTGCTATTTTGGTTGATCGAAACATCCAAGATGTCTACAATGACGATTGAGATGGAGAAGTTCGATGGAGTTATGAATTTCAATCTATGGCAGATCCCTATGATGACTTCCCATCTCCTCGACATCCCTCTTCATTGACACCTACACCTCTCCTCCAACAGTCGTCAACGTAATTCCTCTTGTCCTTGCGTTTGCCTTCCTCTGCATCTTTGATGTAACTCTGGGCCGAGCCGGTGGCCCGAAAATTCTCCATGCCTTGCGTGCCCCACGTGATTAGTGGGCTGCTCCTCCACAGCCCGTTAAGGTCAGGCAGGCATGAATTGCCAGGCCTACTCTGATAACATACAAAATATGCCTTTGGCCTATAAGAAATTGGACTAATATCCACCTAAAAGTTTAAGTTATTAAGGGTCGCACCCAATTTTCTTACAATTCCAATTTTATACTTTAGTCCAAGTAGAATCCTATCCCATCTGAGCCTCCGCGAAGGTGATGATGGAGGCGGCTTGGCAGTCGCGGTTGTTCTACACACCATCCGGAAACTACACAACTTTTATTTTCCCAAGAGAAAACTGAATAAAGTTTCCACAAGCGGTTTCATTTGCTCTTTAAGATAAAATGAAGACCTCAGCAAAAAAACGTTGCTACATGGGAACTGCCATTATCGTTTGGTGAGACCAATAAATGTCCATTCATAAATTATTATTTTGCCTCGAATCTGGACCATTACAAGGACAGTGTGCCCATCTGATCGGAAGTTCACTGTTATTGTGACCACTTGAGACAGAAAGAAACTTGTATATGCACAATGAGTAGAAACAGAGGCTTTCAATAAGTTACAGTATCCAGCAACGGCATTTTCCAAGAGACCACTTTCATAAATGACGATAGAGTACGAGCCAACGACCAATGTACCTTAAATTTTTTTTTTTTTTTGCATAAAAAGGGCTTGATATAGTGGTATCGTCTTTTACATGAGACCAAGAGGTAAAATGGAATGGATGGGACTCCCTACGCCCCTTGTTCCCACTTATCTCTATCCTCTTCTTAACTTATATGTCTCCTTCATACAATAAAAAAAAAAATTTATGGAACCATCTAAAAGATTACATGTTTTATCAAAATTATCCGAATTGCCACCTATTTCATTTTTAGCCTGGAAAATCAAGTTAATTTTCACCCAATAATTTCCATTATAATATCATTAATTTTCATCATTTACACGTATACGTGAACACCACATAAGACATCACATATGCACTTTCCGAAGAAAATTAGAAGTATCACAACAGAAAATTGGTGGGTGACAATGGAAAAAACGGAGCAACTTAAGTGATTTTCTGGCCTAAAAATAAAGAAGAACAAATCAGGTAATTTTGAAAAGGCGCCTGATTTTTTAGCTGATTTTTCCTTTTATAAAAATATCTTTTCATTAATTAAAATTATTCAACACCTCCATCTCATAAATAAAATTTTAAGTTTGTATTTTTTTTTGTCTTGCACCACGCAATATCCCCAGGCTACCTGAAATGCACCTCGAGACTAATCTGCGATTGGCGCGAGATCCCTTGGAAAATTCCCATCGACCCTCCCAACCTGGGATTCGATCATGATATCACCCATTTGGGGGGTCTAGTGAGAAAACCACTAGGCCAACCCCAAGTTGGTTTTTAAGTTGTATTTATCTCTTAATAGATTAACAAAATTTGAATATAAATTAATTTTAAATTTTAGAATATCAATGGATCGAATATGGTAAAAATGTCTGTCCGATATGTTTTTTGCTCAGATGGGTGAAACCGGCTCATTGTTCTGATCTATCCTGTCTATCCCTTTGATGTCGGTAGCAAAGTGAGAATAGGATACTCGAGTATGGAGGTTGGGGGATGAATGACCAGTAAACAATTGCACTGTCTAGCTGTAGACGGAATTTGAAGAGCCATTGCTCATGGGATAATTACTGGAAAAAAGTATAATTATGGTCTTCAACTTTTTTTTCTCTTGTCATTTTCATACTCTAAATTTATACAGGACCATAAAGCCATTTTTTGGATCATTTATGGTTGATTTTTTCGATTTTTTACTTACACCTCTAGTTCCTTATGTTTCATTGGTAGTATCTCATAAGGAAATAATAATTACCGGTAGGCCTCTCCATCCATTTTTTTGCTTTTTTAAATAATTAATATTTTGTTATTATTGTCATTTAATCAATATTTTATTATTAAAATAATAGAAAAGTAAGTGTTCTTTTAAAAAAAGTTGGAGAACAAATCTATTACAACAAATGTTTAGGATGAAAATGATAGAACAAGAAAAAGTTGGGACTAAATATGGACTTTACCCATAATTATTTCATCGCAAGTGTTAAGTGGCACGAGGTTTTGAGCGGGCCAAGACTCGGAATATTAACTCCTTAATGACGAGTATTGATTACGCAAAAGAAAATTCGAACATTATAATCTCTGAATAGGTCGAAACGCACTACCAATGCCCAATTGCATAAAAGATAAATTTACATATAAAAAGCCATGTATTTGCTGTTGAGCTCTGGACCACACGGCCTGCGTGATGATGTTGGTGCTGTTCTCCTATGGAAAAGGTAATGGGATGGGATTGGCTTTCTCGTGAAGATAGCACCAGATGTGGGGGGCAAGCTGGACTGTATACATTGGGTTGTTGTCATATGATGAAGATCTACCGTAAATTCAATTACTAAAGTATCAATTAAACTTATGACATTTGATATTGAAATAATCCTACATTGACAGACTTATCAATACTTAATGAAGAAAAAAGAGGATCTACCAAAATAGATTGGTTGGGGGTGGGGTGTCTATTCTCCTTAAGTAGGGTCTACATTCAAGTCTTGACAATGGAGAGCATTCACCTTGCAATAGTTTTGCTCCTTAGTGGGCCTTCCTGGCTCGACTGAATTAATTAGGGTCAGTTGAACTTCTAGATACCAGTAGGTTAAATTAGAAAAAAAATTCTCTCACATGCTAATGAGAATTCCTATGTTAAAAGTTCTCGGTATGGTCCAATTTTAGGATCTAGTATGGGAACGATCCTATATTTAGGAAGTGATGTTATACAATTTAGTGTTCTTTTTTTTTTTGGCCGCACGCAATTTGGTGTTCAGTAATGCAGGATGCTTACACCAGTTCACTCTTTCATGAAACTAGAAGATATTAATTTAGAGAAAAGGCACTTGGTGCAGGAGATTTTGAGTTCAATTTCTAGACTTACATACTTTTTTTGTAAATTAAAAATGATATATATATATATATATTAAATTTGCGTTGCTTTTACCCGGAAGTTCTCTGTCACACACATGATGTGTGCCAACACCATTTAATATTTTCTGGGAACAAGCCGAAACACTTGTTTAATTTCAAGATCCCATTTATAACTGACCAATGGCCGATGGACATGTCATCGTGGGTAGTTGGGGGAGAGGAAGAAAACAGCCTACCCTATTCAATGCGGAGGCTATATATATGTATATATATATGTTCATATGTCCTTACAAAGTATAAAATGTTGCGTTTACGTTGCAAGTAGCTTGAGAGAAAAGGGCTTCACAAGTGGCGGTGTAGACTCAGAAACGTGACCTGAGGTGACTTAAGATGGCTTCGAAGCCAGGGATCCTCACTGAATGGCCATGGGCGCCTCTTGGGAGCTTCAAGGTACATGTGGTTCTTTCTCATTTTCAATATAGCTCAGTTTTGGTGGCGGCTCGGTGGACCCTAGGCATGTTAGACCCCGAGCTCCAGGTATCACCGTCGTCCCTTTGGCGAATATTCCATGTTCGGTGCTCAAATTCTATGTGCATTGAATCTCTGTATAATTTATGTGAAATGAATCTCCGTATAATTTATGTGATAAAGACTATCTCACAACATGGCATTGAGAATTTTCCATCCTATGTCGCAAAGAAGCATGAAACTATCAAATGGTTGATGTAGCGTGTACATAAAAATAGGGATAATTACCCCAACAATATAAAACCTTTTCAAATATTTCATGTTGGTACAAAATCTTTTCAAATATTTCATATTGGTACAAAACCTTTTTTTGGTAGTATTTTAGTATAAAACATTTCAAAAGTATGTCACTTTAGTACATTCCATCAATTTGACACTGACGACATTAAATTCCGCTGACATAGATGCCATGCGAGTGTAAATGCTGACGTGTTGTTTTTAGCTGATTTTTTGAATGTGTAAAATATAAAAATATTTTAAAATTTTGTAAAATATATAAAAATATATGAAAAATTACAATAAAATCTAAAAATTAATTATATATAAATAATTTAAAAAATTAATAATTAATATATAAAAATAGGAAAAGTGTTTTAAAATTTCAAAAAATTAATAATTAATTTAAATAATTATAAATAATTATATATAAAATATTGAAAAATAAAAAAAATCAAATCCCGGTACATTTTCATAAAAAAAAGTGAAATTTTAGAAGAAATTCTTCTTTTGAACTTTCCTCCATCTTCTTGCTTCCAAACTTGAAAAAAAAACATTACTTCGTCTTGCTCCTCCTAACTTTTCCATTCAAAAAATATTAATCCTTTCTTTTTCTTTCTTCTAATCTTCGACAAAAAAATTAATTCCTTAATCTTCTTTATTCCAACCCTTCCATCCAAAAAAACCCCAATCCTAACTTCTCATCCAAAAACCCTAGACCTCATCTTCTTCCTCCCAACCTCTCCCATGTCTTAAACACTAGCCGATCTAGGGGGCGGGACCTTGGTTGGGTTCATTCTCTGTTCTGTAGGTTACGGCAAGCTCCCAAACCTTCTTAATGAGGCCGTTCCAACTTTGAGAATGTCACTACCAGCTTCAGTTGGACCTTGGCCCGCTCTGATGGTGGGCTCATCACTGTTTCCGCCTCCACCGTCGTCGAAGCAGTTGTGTCCTAAAGAGAGTGTGGTGGTGGGGTCTGGGTCTGGAATGCGATTGGTGCGTAGATTTAGCTTCCTTGTTGTCCCGAGAACAAGTAAAAGTGCTACCTTGATGAATCCTTCGTGATTGTTTGGGAGGTGGGGTTCGAGGCTGCTCTGCATCCCTTTAACTTTTCAGAATAAGGGATTATCTATTCGGTTCCTTCCTAAATTTCTAATTCCTGAGCATTAGCAATCATAGATTTTGAAATATTAATTTTTACTAAATATTTATTTATTTATTGGTAAATTTTTCTAACTTTTTAGATGAAGTTTTTTTTTTCTGAAGAGGATAAAAGGAAAGTAAATAAAAAAGGGTATGTTCTTTCTTTATTTATTTGTTACTTGCCTTTTTACTTCTTAAAAAAAATTCTTAATTTTATCTAATTTATAATAGAGTTTTTAAATATTATTATATTATTTTCTAGTTTTCGAAAGTTCAATTTTTATAATTTTTTAACTTTTAAATTTTTGTATTTTTCTAAATTTTTATAAATTTAAGTAAAATTTTAGATTTTTTTTAAGTTTTTAAAATACAATATAAGCACGTGCCATATCAGCATCATAAGCCCATGTGGCATCCATATCATAGTGCCACATCAGTCAATATTCACGTCGTTAGTCGAAAGTTGACGGAGTGCACTAAAGTGATACACTTTTGAAAAGTTTTGTACCGAAATATTACAAAAGAAAGTTTTGTACCAATATGAAACATTTGTAAAAGGTTTTGTACCGCCGGTGTAATTATCCCGTAAAAATATGGCTTCATTATCGGTCTAACGATGATATATTATGCATTGAAAACTGTTGGGGAATTTTGGACTAATGTCCAAGTGTCATATGTTACTTAACAATGAAGATAATAGCGGAAGCAAAAGAGAGAAAAGATCACACACTCATATACGTGGTTCTGGACAATTAAGTCCGTACTCCACGAGCTAAAGACACCTAGTTGGAGATTTTCACTATATCAAGATGGAGTACAACCTTTCACCACTCTCATAATCAAACCTAGGACGATGATCCCCTATTTATATTCATATAAGGGAATCATATAAAATTGGGGAATAGATCTAAATGTATATCCTATATCTTAAGATATAACTTGATATGAGGAAATCCTACTAAAAAATATATAACAAATATTCTCCAAAATCTAAATAATTTAGGATAATAAAATCTATGAATTTCCTCCTTGTTCGTTGGGTCGATATCTCGACAAATATGGGTCACATCTCAACAAATCTCCACCTTGACTCATATTTGGAGAACTCATGTTGAATCAAATATGGTTGAACTTGAAAAACTCCACCTCGAACAAAACTTGACCTTGCTCCTTAAGCTCTCCTTAGCCATGATCCCGTCGGGCCTACCACGAATGCCGCCAGACACCGCTAAAAACCGAACAATGCCGAAAGCTCATAACCGGCATAACAAATTGAGTATCATATCACATTTCTTCTCTTCTCGATCTTGCACACTTACTGAACAACCCCTTGCGGCTCCCAAAACTTCGTGGAATAAGTTGTTCAAGCATCTCCTAAGTCTCCTTTTTATAAAGGAGCTCCTTTTTTCCTCTCGGTAACTAATCGGAAGCTAGAGCTAACATAGCCTCAGAGTTCTATATTGGATCGGAAGACTCTTCGACAGCACATAAGGCATAATTCTCCTCATCCCTTCTTGGTCGATCTCGAGCCATCATAATTGGCGGTTTAGGAGATGTCTTACCTTGAGGAGGTATCTGAGGCTTCATCGGAATAAAAACAATCTTCCTTCGAGGGAAGAACCACATGCTTTAAATTCTATCCTTCCTGAAGCACTCTTATTTTTTAATAAAGACAACTCTTTTTGCTACAGCGGTGTCTCTTGCTCAAGCTGCCATAATTCCTTTTATTCCTTTATGTTGTGCTTAAGGATCGAAATCGAACTTGTATGAGCAACAAACAATTAATTGAGAGAATGGGGAAGAGAAAATCATACGCTCAATATACGTGGTTCTACACAGCTATGGTTTGTGCTCCATGGGCTAAGGAGGCTTAGTCGATCTTCTTTACTATTTTAGATGGAGTATAATAGATCAACCCTCTTATAATAGGCACTCACCAAACTAATCTCACAACTCTCTTAATAATTTAGGCTTATCTTCCAGTGACCTAAAGATACATATTTATAATCCCAAAATGTGCCCCGGATTGATTCTGTGTTAATCCAAAAATTCATATTAAGGGATTTCTCTTGGTTACAATAAAAATAACAACTAACCAAAACATTCTCCAGAAAATATTCTTGGAAATATTCTTCAAATTTGTTGCCACAATCCAACATTTTGTTTAGCTTATGATGTCGAGGATGTTGCTAATGCTAAAGCCACCACTGTTGAGCCATCAATCATGCACAAGCTACTTCCCATCTCGTCGTCAGAGTCGAATTTGTTCTTACCTCAAAGCTTGTAACATTCAACAATAATATGCCCTATCTTCGTGCAATAGAAACAAGTCTTATTCCTATTTCTCCAATTAGATCTAGATCCTCTTTTGCCAGTACCCTGATTCTGTTGTCCTCTGGCAAGCAAATTTAAGTCCTGCTCATTGGATCTCTTGGTAGACCAGAAATTGTTATCTAGATTCTCCTTACTCATCAAATTTTCCTCGACGTCATCAAAGATAAAGGATGTCCTCCTGAAGATCATCGTTTCCCGAAAGTGCTTTTAAGAAGGCGGCAGCAAACACAACAATTGAATAGCTTGATCTTGATCCTCCATCGTGGCATCAACAGTCTTCAAATCATTGATGAAAGTGATAAACTCACTCATGTGAGACTTGATCAAAGTCCACTTAGCCATACGAAGGGTACATAGCCGCTGCTTCAAAACTAATTGACTGGCAATGGACTTCGACAAATACAGTGCCTCCAATCTACTGCAGAATTTGGTCACTGTCATCTCCATGTGTATCTCTTGCAATAGTTGTTAGATAGGCATAAGCAAATGGTGGAAAGAGCTTTCCTATTGAGTGTCTTCGAATCAGCATCAGACGTGGCAAAGTCTCGCTCCTCGATCGCTGCCTCTAAACTATTTTGCACCTAAAGACCAGTCATCCGGATCTGCCATAGATTGAAATTCATAACTCCATCAAACTTCTCCATCTCAATCTTCATTGTAGACATCTTGGATGCTTCAATCAACCAATACAACAAACCCGTGCTCTGATACTGTTTTGTCGGGGAATTTGGGACCGATGTTCGAGTTTCAATCGATTTGCATAACAATGAAGATAATAGTGGAAGCAAGAGAGAGAAAATCACACACTCATATATGTGGTTTCAGACCATTAAGTCCGCACTTCACGGGCTAAGGAGGCTTAGCCGAAGATTTTCACTATATTAAGATTGAGTACAACGTTTTATCACTCTCATAATCAATCCTAGGACCCTAATCCCCTATTTATATTCATACAAGTGAATCAGATCAAATTGGGGAATAGATCCAAATATATATCCTATATCTTGATGTACATATTTGATTTGAGGAAATCCTACTAAAAAAGATATAACTAATATTCTCCAAAATCCCAATAATTCAGGATAATAAAATCTATGAATTTCCTCCTAGTTCCTTGGGTTGATATCTCAACAAATATGAGTCACATCTCAACAAAAACTATAAGGCTCAATGATTTGATCCAATTATATTTGAGCAAATTTTTGCTACAAGAAAACTTTAAATACCGATCAGTGATTTCCAGGGGATTGTCTATTGGTAATTTCTAAGGGATTACTTACAAAAGAGACATTGGACATATGCAATCAGATTATTGATGGATATTGCTTATGGGTTATTCGCATGTATATCTTGGCGGGAAGAACACATTAGACCTTGAACGGACTCTCTGATGGATTATTCGCTGCAAGTTTGTCGAGAATTACCAACGGACTTTATTGACTGAAATCACTTAACTTTGACGGGTTAAGCACGGGAGCTTCTTCGATGGTTATTCTGTCATCATCCTTTTCTTACTTCTCATGATTCTAACGAAATTACTGCATATTTTGCTTCTCAAGTCCTATATTCAACCTGCTGCGAGCTGTCTATTCAAGAATGAAAGCCTTAATAGAATGGTAGTGGATAGCAGATCGATTTGACACAAGTCAAAAGGATGATGATTCTATTATATAGGGAATAATAAAAGTAATTTTTCCCTACATGATAAGCTTTTTATAAATATAATAATATCAAGACCATTAGTACAGGGCCTGGCTGACATTTACAGGCATTTCAGATGAAAAGATGGCCAAAAGTGTCTAGGATGGCAATGATCAATGCTGATTGAATATTCAAAACCCAGACCTAAAACATTCTCTTTCCTGTTGACCTGACCTGGTGCATTATTTGTTATGGGTCAGGGTGAGCCAAGTAATTATAAAGTACCAATGATCCGACCTGATCCGTTGCACTTGTCACAATAATTTATACATTAATTCATTTTAAATCTTTAAAAATCATGTATGGAATGTATAATTTATTCCAAAAATTTCATAAAAATCAGAAAATTTATTCAGGGGTGAAATTTTAAAAGAGTGTAATAAATGAATTTATGGTCAAGCTATGTATAATTCAACAAAAATTAGATAAACTCAAGTGAATTATATCTAGTATCTCATGGAGTCTCTTCAGTTTAGGGAGGATGATCGCCCCGTACCCCAAATCCATCCTTGGTTTGGGCAGAGTTGGTAACTCATGAGACTTAGATCCAACTTGACCTGTGTACAGGTCAAGTTCCTAGGACTTGAATTTGGTCCGAACTCTATAAGTGCGGGTAGAATCCTGCTCAAACCACGGATGGGTCAGGGTGGGTTGATATGCATTTAGTCAAATTATCATCCTAAAAATTGTAAAAAGGAGAAGACGTACCTTTTTTTTTTAATGATTTCTCATTTTTGTTTAGGAAGATTTTCAAACAAATAGAGAAATAAAAGAGCAGCAGAGACTTTTTGGGTTTAAATTTAAGAAATTTGGATCTAATTATCTTCCTTTTCTATTAGTCAGTTATTTTGTGTAATGCTGTAATCATGTGATAGTGTTTACATGATAATACCGTAAATAATGTGATGGATAGTACAACATGATGTGATTAGTATTAAATAAGTTGTTGGGATTTAATCAATTAATCTCTCCCATGTAATTTGTCGTATATCTTCTTTGAGACTAAACATAGAGGATGCGATGGATAGCTAATCATGATGTGATTAGTACTAATTAAGTTGTTGGGATTTAATCAATTAATTTCTCCTATGTAATTTGTGGCTTATCTTCCTGGATGACTAAGTTTTGTTTTGTTTCTTTGCTGGATGTACCATTTAATAAATGAAGTACGTCATCCTAGCGCCATGGGCAGTGCATGCGACGTACCAGTTCATAACGAAAGCCTCCGAAGAGAGGGACTTGGGCTACTTCCTCATATTTCCCTTTCTGCTAGCCAGAATGCTTCACAACCAAATATGGATCTCCCTCTCACGCTATCGAACTGCTAAGGGGAACAACCGTATCCTCGACAAAGGCATTGAATTTGAGCAGGTCGATCGAGAAAGCAACTGGTAACTCCTACCCGCCCTCCCACTCGAATAAAATTTGTTGTGGATTGTTGAGAGTTTATTTAAGGAGATACTTGCTTTTGTCCCATTTTCTGATAGCAATTTAAGATGTTTTAATTGTAGCATAAACATTTAAGTCATGCTGTGCAATTTCCTCCCTGAGTTGAGAAGGGTAGCCCACTTGACAATACTAACGTAATGTTACGAGCCAATGCGATTAAATTATTTTTATGATTTTATAAATAAAATCTAAAATGAAAATAATAACCCTAAAAATAATTTGATTTGATTGATTGGTGTCGCCACGTGGTAACATAGTTACATAAAAGATTTTCTCTGAGAAAGGGAGTTTGGCATAATTAGTATCGCTTCTCTGCCAGTGACCTAGAGATCCGAAATTCAATCCTTATCAGTGGGACTCATGTGCCTTATTGTAATGTCTATAATTAGTTACAATTAACTTCCTTGTCTTTTTAGAACTGAACTTTCCATTAAATATCTATATACTTAATACTAAAACAGAGTACCAATGGAGTGTTTCTATCTGTCCTTGTTGTGTGCTTTTTCATGTGACACGTCTACCTTTTTCTTTTTGGATATATTTTTTATTTGGACAATCACGTCCAAAACAACACCACACATGTTGCCTATTATCCTAGCATTCATGGGTTTGAGTCCAGCCGGTGTCACCTTTTCTTCTTCATGTTTTTGTTGGTTGGACAGGGTGCGGAGAATACTGTACGTGCATCATGTCTATCATTTTATTAAGAATTACATAGTTTGAATTGATAAGCTATGGATGAACAAAATCATTTACCACAAACACAATACCAATTTTCACACTTTTCTCATTAATTCTAATGCTTATACCATTTTCTTGAAATTTTTTTTGTTTCTACAGTGGTGCGCAAACTTTTAACCTAGTTTCTATATGAAATTATGTTGAACATGAAAATGTTTACAAAAATATTTATGTATAAATAAATTCCGCGTATATTTATCATAAAGATTCCCAATCTGCTTCTATATACATATGTTTAAGCTAGAAGTTTATCATAAAACTATCGCCTCCAAGGATGAATTCACTGATAAGTTGATAACATACAGAAGGTCAAGTCTAGAATTTAACTTTGCTGGAATTGATATTTGGGGATTAATGGCAGACCCTACGCCATGTAATATACTATCTAGTGGATTAATCGGTTGCTACGGTGCTGAATACCATAGATATAAAAAAAAAGCTTAAAGTTTTCAAGCTGCAGTACGTAACAGTTCTTTATGTAGAATATATGATAAATCTTTATGTAAGGAGAAAGTCTTGTATCTCACGAGTATACCATATTAATCTTATTTAGCGGTGTCACAAGTTAATATGAATTCGGCATATCAACAAATTTATGGCAGAAGATTTATACTATAAAATAAATTTTAAATCCTAAATAAAAATTTTTAGAAGATCTTAAAAAATCAAAAAAATTTTAATAACCCTAGGAAAATCATATTATATAGTACTCGACATCCTTTTCTACTTATCGTTAATTGATAAAGGTACTTTAGGATCTTTTTTTTTAATGTTCTTTAGCTTTTTTATTTTTTTAAAGTTTGAATTATTATTTTGCCTCTGATTTTCTTTCATATATTTACTTATGTGAATAATTTATGTTATTTATGACAATAACAACCAGTTCTGCTGTGATACACGGATGAAATAGCAAGACTTTTTCACGTGGGGGCTTAAAATGTAAAGAAATACTGTTCGCTTTGTTACTGAAATGGCTTGCCACTCAGGTTGAGTCCCGGCCCTTTGCCTTCAAGTACACCATAATGGTTCGTGTCTAGGTCGAGTAATCTGCAAGAGAGTCAAGTCAATGTATATTAGTCCAGACTGATCCTCCAATACTTAAATGATAAGGGTGATCAAAGAAGAGTAAGAGGGGAGGATGTGGAGAGCTCGAGAAAATAATGCATGGGAGAGATATGATATGAGTTTACCTTATACCCCCAGAGAGTTAGGGAGAATTTCTTAGCAATTTCTTGAGATGCTTTTTTCTTTCTGTGGAAAATTTCTTAGAAATTTCTTGTTGATTATATTATTGATAAATTCAATTAATAATTATTTAGTATAATAATAAAAAATATTATATCATATTTTCCTACCCGTTGGAAAATTTTACTTTGTAAAAAAAAATTAATATTTTTCCCTGACATGACAAATAAATATTAATTAAATTTATTATACTATCTATGAACTCGTTTGTAAATTTCTCAATTTCTTACTTGTACGACACCAAAATTCCATTTGACAATCACAGCTATGCCAATAACATAATGTGTTGGCCAACTTGGTTTTCCTATAATTTCTTTTACTCGGAACCTTCATGTGTATCGTAAACTTTGAGTGTGAACCCTGTCCGATTTCGTACTCAAAACTGGCACCCAATTTTGCAATTGAGAATTGTCATTTATGCTTTCTGAAATTTCACGACCACTTTTGTAATTGAAAATGGTCATTTTATTTAGGAAAAAAATACATTTTTTATCTTTAGCTTTTAGCATTTCTGTCTCTTTTTTTTTCCTAAAATCTTTATTTTTTATCATTCACATCTCCAACCTTTAAGCTTGTACCACACTGATCCTACTGCTACTTTTTCATATAAAAAAAACTTATTGTATCCAAAAAGAATATTTCATCCAAATTTATTTTTAAACAAAAATATTTTTCAAAAAAACATATTTGTCCATTATTAATAAAATATTAGTCTCTAGCAAGTGTCCATTCTAAAATTAGGGCTCATTTTTTAGAATGAATAGCGATTTTATAATGATAATAACTATCAATCAATTTTCAATGGGATTCTATCTCAATTTTCAGGGGATGTTACCACCAGTGAAAGTCTATCGATATTTTTCATTTTCATTTGTTTTTCTCCATTTTCCTTATTTTTTAAAAAATAAATTTTGTTAAAAAATAATTGTTGGATGAAACATTCTTCTTTTGTAAGTAATATATTTTTTAGATTAAAAAAGTAACGATGGAATTAACATGAGAAAAATTTAATATATTTTTTAGATTAAAAAGTAATGATGGAATCAACATGACAAAAACTCAAAAAATTAAAGATATGAATGAGAAAAATAAAAATTTAAGATGAAAATAGCAAAAACACAAAAAAAGAAAAATCAAAAGCCTCACCACATTCTTCATTAATTGCATAGATATTCTTTTGTCCTGTTCTTTAAGGACAGTTACCCTACCTTTTTTTTTTCTTTCCATGTATAAAAAGACATAAATTTAAAAATGTTAAAAAAAATAATATAAAGAGTCTCACTAATAATAGTAAAATATAGAATAAATTGGTAATGGTACCACTTAATCAAATCTCCTTTTTTAGGAGTTCAACCTACCAATAATAAGGATAGAACCACCCAAAAAACTCACTTTTCATCAAGATACATTTGTAAGAATTAAATGAAGCCAAATTGTACATTTTACAATTTCATAAATTGCATTGCACATGAGCTTATTTGCAACATGAATTAAAACAAAGTTTAGTTTATAAATTTGGAAAAAAAATAAATTTCTTATTGTAAAAAAATAAAATAAAGTACATACAAGGTACCAAAATCATACATACAGGGTCGTTGCGTATTGACGTAGTAGAAGGGTATACAAGTCCATGTGGCTGTCCGATTTTTGACCTGTATTATCCGACGCATTTTTGACCGTCTGATTGCGGCACAATGCAATCCAATGGTATCCTTCCATGTGTTCATGAAACTCTGAAATGTAGATTTGGCAGCCCGCTTCGAAAATCAAATAATCAAGTGATATTCTTTTTCCTTCTAACTAAATATTTTCAATTTTAATTTGTTAGGCTGTCGGACTCAAAGATAGCCTGCCTATTTCGATTTCATGTTGCTAGCTCCCACATTAAGGAACAATGATGAGTTTATGAGAGAATTAATATTACTATCTGATAACTTAAATCTTTTCATGGAAATGGATTCAATCTTTTATAAGACTTAATAATAATATAATATATGTGAAATTTCCACCCGGCCCATAAGAGATTAGGCCCATGTCCATCCCAAAAGCTCAAGCTGATAGGATGGTGGTACCCGCTCTCTTATAAACTGGGTTTCAATCATCTATTTGTCCGATGTGGGATTTATATCACAACATCCCCCCTCACGTGGCAACGTGTTCACACTTGACACGTGCCCTTAAACACCCGCCCTCAATAACTGACCTCGAGCTGGGCATTTCACTTCCGGTCTCGGGTGAGGGGGGCAACTACCACAAGGCGGCATTCTCTACCGTCCTCGGGCTAACAACTAGCCTCGAGCCGGGCATTTTTCTTCCGGTCTCGGGCTTTCGGGTCATGAGCTCCACACTCGGACCTGGCGTGGTGTGAGCCCATACGGTTGGCTCTGATACCATATTAAATTTATACTTGGGCCTACAAAAGTCTTGAGCCCGTTTCCACCCAAAAGCCTAAGCTGATAGGTGGCGGTACCCAATTCTCTTATAAACCCAAGTTTCTTTCTCAATCTGGTCGATGTGGGATTCTAATCTCAACACCCGCCCTCACGTGGCAACGTGTTTACACTTGACACGTGCCATTGAACACCCGCCCTCAACAACTGACCTCGAGCCGGGTATTTTTCTTCCAGTCTCGGGTAAGGGGGAGAAACTACCACGAGGCTGGCATTCTCTTCCGTCCTCGGGTTAACATACGAGTCGGACTTTTTCCGAACTCGACAAACTGACCACGAGCCGGGCATTTTTCTTCCGGTCTCGGGCTTAGCGAGTCACGAGTTCCACACTCGGGCCTGGCGTGGTGAGAGTCCAGGATCGACCTGCTCTGATACCATATTAAATTTATACTTGGGCCTACAAAAGTCTTGAGCCCGTTTCCACCCAAAAGTCGTTTTTAAGGGCACGTGTCAAGTGTGAACACGTTGCCACGTGAGGGCGGGTGTTGAGATTAGAATCCCACATCGACCAGATTGAGAAAGAAACTGGGGTTTATAAGAGAATTGGGTACCGCCACCTATCAGCTTAGGCTTTTGGGTGGAAACGGGCTCCAGACTTTTGTAGGCCCAAGTATAAATTTAATAATATACGAGCTTCTGACCATGAAAATCTTTGAAGTAAACATGGACCTGTCTCCAGTAGTTTCCTCATTGACATACGCTTGAATGCGTCTCCCGACAATCTCCTTTAGGACTAGTCGTCAATTTTGCCAATGGTCCATTTACAACATAATTCAACACATGTTATATTGGAACTGATCATGAACTGTTCTATTCAAAACCGGCTGATTCTGGTTTCCATTCACGATTCTAGCTGGTCCTACAAATAAAAGAAACTTATTAATAAGTTACATATTAAAAACAAATTTTTATTTCCAAAAATCTCAAAAATTAGTTGTTATATCATTATCATTAAGAATATTTAGAAAATCTAAAATTGTAGATATTTATAATTTTTTTATTTAATTTTTAAAAAGAGTGGTTTGAAATCGAAACCCTCAATTTCTGAAACTGAACTAAAATCCAAGGAAGAACCAGCTGCTCAGCCTAAAGGTCAAGACCGTCGCAAATTGAAGCTCTAGAATAAGACCAAGTCTTATATACATGGTGTCATTACATGATAGTATCAACCAATAAAATTTAATTATTTTATGGCATTATTTTTTATTTTTATAATTTTATAAAAAAGTTTAAGAATTATCGAATTTTCGGTGCTTATATGATAACACAGTTATATACAAGATTTTCTCCTCAAATAAAGGTTATTTCTGATTTTTTGGGTGGTAAGAGAGGCTTATGAACCTGATGTAATGATAGGAAATAAAGGAAAATAAAGAAGTAAATAACTCTCACGGTGATGATCGAATTTAAAACCTCTTGGTTAGAAATCAAAGTTTGTGTCACGATACTAAGAGCACATTTTCTTTATTACTGGTTTTTAGAATGCGGTAATTCACTACGAAAGATAAAATCTCAAATTTTCAGTATCAATTCTATATTATTTGATGTATTTCTTTACCAATTGAAAATGAGAGGCATGGGAATATTTCATTTATATGTATGTGAGTCACTCACTGTATTATTATTATTTCTTTCTTAAACAGGGATGATCAGATCTTGTTGACTGGAATCCTATTTTACATAGGCATCGTGACAGTACCGGGTGGAAGGAACATACCGTTATGGAGGACAGATGGTGTGGTAATCACTGCCTTACTCCATGCAGGTCCAGTGGAATTCTTTTACTACTGGCTTCATCGAGCACTGCATCACCACTTCCTTTACTCTCGCTACCATTCGCATCACCACTCATCCATTGTCACCGAACCCATCACTTGTAAGTTTTTGAGATTCAAAAAATATCCTTTTTTATGATAGCAAGCCATATAGCTAATCGTGTCTCCTATAGCAATGTTCGTTGCCACTTAAAATATAAATTTGAATTATCCGGTTATTGATTGCCCTCACCAAACCCCGATTTTAAGTCAGATAACATATTCTCCTAACGTAATATAGATGTTTCCTTTTCCATTTCATTTTTTCCCGATCTGCATCATTAATATCTAGAAGTCATACATATATCTGACTAATTTAGTTTGAGTAGAGGTAACTCACTGAAGGATATGTTTCATTTAAGGAGACCAATGGTTGAACTACTTTAACTAACTCATGTTAGTCCATTTCATTCATTTTATATTATGATTATATTGTCTAAACTAATCTCAATTTCCAATGATTTAATATAGTAGGACCTCAGTGATGGAAATTGGGAATCTTATAGGCCTTTAAAAACATGTCTTTTTATGCCATGATCAGTCGATCTTGGGTAAAAGGTCTTGTGCAAGTTAGCTGGCAATTATTAAATGAAAGAAAGAACAAAAAGATACTGACCATTTAAATTGCTGGTACTGCTTCTTGTCTTGGAAGGCTAGCAACCCTTGCAACCTAGCTTTGTATCGCCTTATTTGGGTAAGAAAAGCTGCCCTAGTGTTACAATCCCTTACTCATATCTTAAACGACTCAGTTAAATTGTTAATAGTGGGCAACTCATTATCAATGGTTATGGCTGCGAGCCCTCAACTGATCATTGTAGCATTAATGAGCCAAGAGAACACTCACAAGCAGGGCTTCTTACACCTAAACAATGATGGCTACCATGAAATTGAGGCCTTCAATCCTCAAGAGTTGGTGTCTTCATTTTTGTCGTGGCAATTGACTTAAAACTGTTGTAGAGTAGGGATGGAAGTGTCTAGACTGCAAAAATCTCTTCTCCTTTTAGTTTTATTTTAATTCTTAAATTTTCACCTTCTTTCATCATAAGTGTGCAATGCACGAATGCACCATTGAGTTTGCCGGAGAAGTGTATATTGAGTCTCATCTTATATTCAATTTTAATTAATTCATTGCAGCTGTTATTCATCCATTTGCGGAACATATTGCCTACTTCATATTGTTTGCAATACCTTTATACACGACGGTATTTCTTAGAACGGCCTCCATAGCATCCTTCTCGGGGTATATTATATACATAGATTTCATGAACAACATGGGACATTGCAATTTTGAGATCATCCCAAAGTGGTTCTTCATCGTCTTCCCTCCTATCAAGTACTTGATGTACACCCCCTCGTAAGTCTCCTTTCCTTTCTTGTCATCAATAATTTAGATGAGATGCCATAAATTGATTAGACTGTAATTTATCCATTTCAACTGTGCCTACACTCAATACAAAAATCCAACATTAATCTAACATTGTTTCCTAGATCATGAGTGATTTACACACTGAAAATGACACTCGGATTATTTGCAGTAGATAAGTTATTTTGAATAATCATATGAAAATGCCCCTCACAATCGTCTTGTCATTTCCTTAATGGATAGGTTTCATTCACTACATCACACTCAATTTAGGACGAATTATAGCCTTTTCATGCCAATCTATGACTTCATCTACGGAACGATGGACAAGTCCACTGATTCTACTTATGAGACCTCAATTCAGAAGCCAGAAGAATCACCAGACGTAGTGCACTTGACTCATCTAACTAGTCCAAGTGCGATCTACCATCTAAGACTAGGATTTGCCTCCCTAGCCTCCCAGCCCCATACCTCAAAGGCAAGGTGTTATTTATGGTTGATGTGGCCGGTCACTATTGGTTTTGTCATATTCACTTGGGTGTGTGGCCAATCCTTCGTCCTAGAGAGGAATTACTTCAAGGAACTCAATTTGCAATCTTGGGTTGTGCCCAGATTCAATGTGCAAGTAAGATTTTCTATAATTTATATTAAATTTTTATGTTATTTCTACTTTTACATGTGCAAGACACGTGCGAGCGGTCTCACCAGGGGTTACACACTCAATGGGGAATCAAACATCTAACATCGTGGAGTTCCACATTATTTAAATACATTTCATGTCCACTTGAGCTAACCTTTGAGCTTGTAATATCTATTCTTATTAGTACTACATTGATGGTTAATTATAAGCCTAATATTTTGGTCTATCATAGTATCTATTGAAGCGGCGAAGGAAGGCAATGAACCGATTGATAGAAGATGCCATACTTGATGCAGACAAGAAAGGAGTAAGGGTTCTTAGTTTAGGGCTTCTTAACCAGGCAAGTGCTTCAATTTTATGTTAGGCTTTTCTTAGTTGTTCCTGCTAGAACTAATTCCTATATGTCATGGGGATACCACGTTAGTACCACTTAATGGTATCACAGGCCAATATAAATTAGCAACATATGAGAGAATTTTTAGGTGGCAAAATTAAATTCAAATATTTTTTAAAATAAAAATCGAAATAGTACCTTAAAAAACTAAGAGACCATCAATTGGTTAGAAAGGGAAAAGAATGTAGAGTATTATAGAGCATGAGTATTTTTGGGGCCTTATTTTTTTAGGATTTTATTTAGATTTTTAACTTTTTTTAATTTTTAGAAATGTTTATTTATATTTTTTCTTGTAAATTCACTCTCAAGAATCCACTGATATAATTAATTTGCATTGACTTATGACATCACCAAACACTACTAACATGGTATCTTATTGACATGTGGGACACTATCCTAGAATTGGCCTTTTGCATGATTAGATGACAGGGCAATAAAATTTCTTTCTATCCTATGCCATGCAAATAATTTGGGTTCATTGCAAATAATATTCTTACAAAGAAACTTTAGCAGGGAGAAGAGCTAAATGGATATGGTGAGTTATACATAAAAAAGCACAACAAATTGAGAATTAAGTTGGTGGATGGAAGTAGCTTGGCGACGGCAATTGTGCTTAAAAGTATCCCTAAGGGAACAGTTCGAGTACACCTTTGTGGTAACCTTAACAAGGTTGCATTTGCTATTGCCAATTCTCTATGCCAAAGTGGAATTCAGGTATATAATTTACCTTAACAAGATTTGCCTAAAGAAGATTCTATTCGAATTTCAACTAATCGGTTTCCCAACAGAAATGCTTTTGTAGTGAAGTGAATCTATTTTAAACAAAGGCGTTATGGGAAAGTAACAAATTTTTTCTTTCAATTTTAAATGACAACGGTTATTTCTATTGCGCTCTAATGATCTTCAACACTAGTTTAACAAAGTCCACAAGCCATAATAACTTTGTGACCATAGTTTTTTAGGTAATAACTTTGTGAACAGAGTTCAATGAAGCTCAGTGTCTATCTTTTTAAGCAAATGGGTCTCAATGCCATTTTCTCGAACCTCCAAGAGTTCGTTTTAACTATAAAAGGAAGGTTATAGATGTAAAAGTTGAGCACCGAAAAATTCAAATTGCTCTGGGAATGAATGTTAGTAGTACAAAAAATATATAAATAAATACTTTTCTGCAAAATCATCCAATGACAATGCATGGCATCTAATGAAATAATGAGATTGTTACAGGTCTGTACAACTAGTAAGAAGGACTTTGAGAAGCTCAAAGTGTGCATTAATAGCAAATTTGCAAACAAATTGGTCTCTTCAATAGCTTGTCCTACCAAGGTAAATTATTACTTTGACTTATTCGTTTATTTATACATAGTCATAATATATAAAGATTAACTGCTTCACTATAGGATAATTTACATCTCCCAATTTTGATATCTTATATCTTATACAGGAATGCACATAATAATGGACAACCTATTTGATGTGTGTTTAAATTTCCTACTATGAAAATATGTAGATTTGGATAGTGGGAGATGGACTGACTAAAGAAGAACAGTCCAAGGCATTGCCTGGTACAATATTCATACCATTTTCACAGTTCCCGCCAAGGAAAATTCGGAAAGATTGCTTTTACCATACCACTCCTGCAATGGTGGTTCCTTCTACCTTCAAAAACATGCATTCATGTGAGGTTAGTATGTTCCTTCCAAAATACAACTTTAATAATTAAAGAATTTTGACCAACTATTAAAAATCAACCCCACTTAATGAAATGATATTGAAATTGGCAAATGCAGTAAAAGAACATGGAATTTGAAATACATATATAAAAGATCTTACTATTTTTCTTCTTTCGTCCAAGTACTTCCTAACTAGTTACTCGTTTTTCCATGATATTGCTGAACCTACCCTGAAATCTTGAGAAAAATTATGTTAAGGTCTTGGTTGTAGATTCTAGGTGACATTAACATGACAAGTTATTAGGATGTCAACTGATTGAAGTAGAATTTGAAGATTCTAGTATCTACTAGTTATTTATGAATGCTCTGATTACTAGATTTTTTCCATATTAAAGAGTCATTTTATAGATATTATGGATTAACCTGAATATATCTTAAGGCTAAATAGGATATATTATATTATTTTTATACTAATAAACAATGCTTTAGATTATTAATAAATTTAAAAGTATATGATGTTGACCTCTTCTATAATCTTAAATTCCTAAGTTGAAAAACTGGACATGAAGTTATCACTAAGTAGGTTGGTAATTTGAAAGATGCATGCATGTAAATTCCATTCAAATAATATAGTTTTATATTCTCTAACAAGAACTTAGACTTGCAATTGTAATCAACTTCTTTATTTGTGTCATATGCTAGATCTTGCTATTGGTTGTTACTACTATTGACTGATTCTTTTTGTGAATGATAAATGCATTTTATCTTGATATATATAATGTAACACTAGAACCCACATTTTTATTATATAGAACTGGCTTGAGAGAAGGTTGATGAGCGCTTGGCGCGTAGCTGGGATAGTTCATGCAATAGAAGGATGGGAAGAGCATGAATGTGGATTGACCATGTTTGATATTGAGAAGGTATGGGAAGCAACTCTACAACATGGGTTTCTTCCTCTCATGGTCCCGAAGGCACAAATAGCTTTCCTTGGAGAATTAATTAATAAAAAGTGAACTGGGTGTTGGGGTTTTATTTATATCAATGCATTATTGTAATAAGCCACATAAAGTGCGCTTATCCTATACTAAGGGAAAGAAGTACATTTTCATATGTTTTACTTCGTACATCCTAATAATTTAGAATATGATCACATGATATCTATATATGTACAAGACAATATTTTATTTTGGCATTACTTAACTTTTAATAAAGCTTACCATATATTTTTGTACCGAAAGACATTTGTGGGCTTGAGGATGTAGTCTTAGTCTAGTGGCGTAAAGATTCTGACTCATAACCTTGATACTCATCATGGGAGTTATGTATCATTTATTTATCTTAGTTTTCTATCCTTGTACAAGGCCACAGACCTCCTTCATCATTGGAAAAGAGGAAAATGTGACTAAGAGGATGTGGGTATTCCTCCTAACTAAAATCAATTCCATGACCTATTGGTTTTCAACAAGCAATGCAAGTAAAGCAAATTCCTTATCTTTACCATTGTTTTTTTTTTGTGTACCACTCAGTATCCATAAGTACAATAGGCATTTATTAGAGGATTGAGTTGGAGTGGCTAATGAGGGATAAACTTCTCCTAATTATGAACCTAAAATCTTGCTGAAGAAGAAAAGGTTTAGAACTCCTCTGCCAACTTGGATTAAGTCCTCTCCATTATATTGTCAAAGATGAACAATAAGTTTCCCATTAAAGCATGTTTTGTCGGTGTATACAACATAATATTTATATAAAAAAAGGTCAGTGTATATCACATAACATCTAGAAGCCTAATGTGCCATGATTAATCTAGGCTCGAGCTCGGTTAGCCTACTAAAGAGGTAAACCTTGAACATAAATTTTTCATTCACAAGACTCAACTTAAGACCTTATTTTAAGGGAATAGATGTTTTACCATTTAAACCAATGAGAATTTCTTAGATAATCCTAATTTACTATGCAACATGAGAAAATTTCAATTAAACTCTGACAAACGAGCAAAATAGTATTAATTACTGGAGCAGTTGCTTTAGTTAATTACCAATTATAACAATTTAATCGATCTTTCCTCACCACATCACTGTGAGATAGGATCATCTAAGATTTTTTCCTCAACCAATCTATGTTGACTGAAATCAGGGAAAATTCCACTGTTTGTACAAAACTTTGGAGAATGTAACGTTTTAACACAAAACCTTTTCTTGTCACTCCTTGTTACAAAATATTTTCAAAATGTAACATTTCGGTATAAGCCGTCAATTTTTTATTAATAGCATTAAGTTGCTGATGTGGAAACATGATGTGGACATTGATCCAATGCGACGTGGCAATTTGGCTGACGTGTCACTATAAAAGTATTTTAAATTGCATAACATATAAAATAAAATAACAAAATAAAAAAATAAATATAATAAAAAATAGAATCTCTCTCTATCACTCCCTCCCCCTCATCTCCACCTCTCACTATTGATCTCTTTCCTTCCCTCCCCGTCGATCCCTATCCCCTCCCCCTTCTCTCTAGAATGTTCTCTCGCTTCCCCCCTCCCTCTCCCTTTCTCTCACTCTCTCTCGCTCTTTCTCCATCTCCCTCTCTCTCTTCCTCACTCTCTTTCTCTCTCCCCCTTACTCTCTCTTTCTTTCCCTCTCCCTCGCCCTCTCTCTTGCTCTCGCTCCACCTCTCTCTTTCTCTCTCTCAACCTCTCTCCCTCTCCCTCCCTCTTTCCCTCTCTCACTTTTTCACGTATCTCGTTCTTATTTTATTTTTATTTCATCCCTCTCTCCCTCTCACACTTTTTCCTCTATCTCATTCTTATTTTTATTGTTATTTCATTAAAGGGTGGGAGAGGGTGAGAGGGGAGGAATGGGATTGCCATGAGTAAGAGGAAAGAAGAGAGGGGGATGAGAATGTGTTGTGTACATTTATATGTGCATATGTATGTGTGAAAGAGTGAGTGAAAAAAGTGAGGGAGAGAGAGGGGGGAGAGGGATCAAGAAGGGGGAGAGAGAGGGAAGAAGAAAGCAAGAGTGAGGTGGAGAGAGAGAGAGAGAGGGAGGGAGGAGAGAAAGAGAGAGAAAGGGGGAGAGAGAAAGAGAGCGAGGGGGAGAGAGCAAGAGAGAGGGGGAGAGAGTGAGAGGGAGAGAGCAAGAGCAAGAGCAAGAGAGAGAGAGAGATTGAGAGAGAATGAGAGAGAGGGAGAGCAAAAGGGAGCAAGATTGAGAGAGAAAGGGGGAGAGGGATCGATGGGGAGAGAGCTAGAGAGAGTGCCAGATAGGGAGGGGGAGAAAGAGAGAGAAAGTTTTTAATTTTTTGTACTTTAAAATTTTTTTATTTTTATTTTTAAATTCTATTATGTTATTTTATATTTTATGCAATTTAAAATACTTTTATAGCGACAAGTTAGCCAAATTGTCACGTGGCATTGAGTCAATGTCCACATCATGCTTCCACGTCAACAACTTAATACCGTTCATGAAAATTTAACAGTTTGTACCAAAATGTTATATTTTGAAAATGTTTTATAGTACGGAGTGACGAACAAAAGGTTTTACACTAAAATGTTACATTCGCTAAAGGTTTTATACTAATACTGCAATTTTCCCGTCGAAAACACGTTTTTAAATTGGAAAAGACATCACGTTTTATATATTTCCATTTTTATAGTAAGTTGAATATATTTCATTTTGGTTAAGTCAATTGTATAATGTTTGCCTTGTTATTTATATACAAAAGCTATAACCTTAAAACACCTGGATTTTAACTCGCATTTGTGACTCAGTTGGCCAACGTGGCATTATCTTTCAATCGTACAATATGGGCTGGTGTATTAAAATGAGATAGAATGTTCAAGAAAAAGCCACAAGCATGACACAGTAAAGGATTATTATCAAAAGCACTCCAAAAACAGGAGGAAGGAAAGAACAGGGACCAAATCTAAGAAATATTTATGAAAAAAGATAGAATTGAAAATTTGGAGGAAGTGTTGATCAAAACTTCCAAAAATGTGCCACTCAACTCTCTAGGCCCTTAGGAGCCAAGTACTAATGATGGATATGGCAGAGTGCCAATTGATAGTCTAAACAAATTATTGCTCGGCACTCTGGTATATAGTTGTATAGGGAGCAATGATTGGTATGAGATGCCATTGACGCTTAGCCCTGTCCAAGGGTTGCTAGCCAGTTGAAAGAGAGAAGATGGGAGTTACCCAAAGAGGAAAAAGAAATAAGAGAGGGGAGGAAGATGGAATATTGTAAAAACATTTATCAAGATCTACAAGAGACTCGACCTATTTCTACTTAAAAGCGTATTCGGTGATTGTTCCCAATTCTCTTATAAATTAGGACTATTTCTTTTTTTTAATCTAATATGTGATTCATTATAAACACTCGCACTCACATGGCATTGTGTTCACACTTGATACATGCTATTAAATACCTGACCTGAACAACTAATTTTTAGAAGGGCATTTTACTTCCAACCTCAAGGAGGTGGAGGGCAAACTACCATGAGGCGGGCCTTCTCTTCCATCATAAGAGTTAGGTTTTCCCTCTGTACTCGATAAATTAGCCAAGATCTGAACATTTTTCTTCTAGTCTCATGCTTAACCAACTGCGAATTCTACATTTGGGCCTGATAGTACAAATTCTTGTGACAAGCCTACTTGATATCATGTAAAATATCCACCTACGCCTACAAGAGGTTGGGCCCATTTCCAACTTAAAGCCTCAATTACACACCTTCATTGACAGAGGTACATATGTACCATAAATGCAGGCATTGAATATGGAAAACTATAATTACACAGATGATGAGGACAAGACTGTCATGAAAGGCTCTACCCACATAGAGAAGGACTTGATCTTGGATGAAGGAAGCCCAATGACAAGAGGGAGACTAAAGAAATGGCAAGATGCTATTGGAGTTCTAACTAATGGGTTGATAGCCTGAGAAGTTAAAGTTCAAGCTAACAAGCAACAAGAGGCCTTAATCTTAATTGTTGAAGCCCAAGCTCAGGCCCAATCGGAGGTGTAAGCCCAATATGCAACCTAAGGCCATCCATTGGAAATTGGAGGTGTAAGCCCAATATGAAATCTAATATTTTCTCAGTGATCCAAATATAGCCAATTCTTGGCTCTGCCAAAGAAGTGTTGGTGGGTGGTTCCGAAAACGTGTAGGCAAAGGTTTTGAAAGAAGATCACAATTTTGGTGGCTAAAAGCGATTGAGATTTCAGTGGATAAGGATTTCTCAATAGGGAGAAAAACAAATAGCAAGAAAGGATGAATAGAGTTGAAAGAAATTGGAATAGAATAGAGATGCAATTGCGATTTGCAATTTGCAAATATAAGGAATTCAAACTTGAAGAAGAAAATAGTCAACTTTTTTTTGGGTATGTTTCAACTTCTTCTTTGTTTTGTAGACTATTTTTTTCTCTTCTTTTCTTTTGCAGACTCCTTTTTTTTGCTTCTTTCTTTTTATTTTTTTAGAAGATGATAAGAAATTAAAAGGATCAAGAAAGACGATAGAGAATGGCAATATATTAAAGAATAGATAACCTACTGTGTAAACCTTGAGCTCTGATACTAGATTATGTGGGACTCGAGGTGTGGCCCGATTCTCACGGCATAGTTGAAAGGGAAAAGGGATTTGATTTGAAAGCAAGCGGGTGCAAATAGCATGGTTCAAAAATGACTTTCTTCTGAACCTTGTTTGCACGTTCCATATATTATTGCTCATCATTTCAATATTGAGCTTTGTCTTCTCATGGATTTGCTTTATAAATTCAGCTCTCTTCTCTCCAATGACAAGAGGATTGATCTTGGACGGAGGATGCCCAATGACAAGAGGGAGACTAAAGAAATGGCAAGATACTATTGGAGTTCTAACTAATGGTTGATAGCCCAAGAACTTAAAGTTCAAGCTAACAAGCAACAAGAGACCTTAACCTTATTTGTCGAAACCCAAGTTCAAGCCCAATTGGAGGTGTGAGCCCAATATGCAACCCAAGCCCATGACACTCCATTGGAAGGAGGAATAGTCAGCTTGCAAAATTCATTCAGACTGAAGCATCAACAAATAAAAGGAAGAATATATTGTAGATTACCTTAGTTATCTATAATTTTGAATTTCCATATTTAAATATAGAAATAATATTATTTTGGCGATTCTAGTAAGATATCTCGAAGGGAATAATCAACCAATTAACAATATATATGGCCTTCCTACTAGTGTATGGACAGATCATTATTTTTTAATAGAATATCGAATTGAAGGTGTTTTCATTTTTGTGAGGTAAATCTCTCTTTTACTCTTGTGAAATCTTGCTTTTATTGAATTAACATTTTAGTTTGGTGATTCAAGTTTCCCAAGACCCCCGATTCATGCCTCGACCCAAGTGAGTCATTGTGTGGATTGGTTTCCATGTTTGTGGTTAGGCGAGTGGTCTAAGTAGCAGGTCACGTTCCCTTTCGTTGGTTGGCTATTTGCACCTGCTTGATTTCGAATCAAATCTCTTTTCCCTTTCAACCTATGCTATGAGAATCAGGCCACCCCTCAAGTCTCGCATCAACAGATATTCTACATTATTTGTATTCCCACTATAGCTAACACAATAATAGAAAGAACATCCTCCCATTCCTTTTAGTAATCCATAATACTTCCCTTCAAGTTGAAGAATGAAAGTCCCAAATTCCCAACGTACAAAGAGGATGAAAGCGAATGAAAGTATCGAATTCCCAACTTGTAAAGAAGAAATTGAAAGCGATCTCAACCAAGTGCCTTGTGAAGATGTCAGCTAATTGCAAGCCTGTGGGAACATGAGTACTGATAATAGCGTGAGACTGTCTGTGTTTCCTAGCTAAGTGACAATTAATTTCAATGTATTTTATTCATTCATGAAACACCATTGTCACAGTATAATAGCGTAGGCGCATGAATATCAATATCAAAGTAAGAAAGTAGTTGTCAATGCCAAGGGATCTTACTAGTAGTGGCAAACTTAGCTCGATATTCTACTTCATCTAATAATCGAGACATTGTAGTCTTCTTCTTTGATATCCAAGAAATATGGCTCTTGCCAAGTGTAATGAAATATCCCATAATAGATTGTCGAGTGAATGGACAACTTGCTCAGTTAGAGTCATAATGTGTCATAAGCACATCCCAATATGCTTGGCGACGATCATAAATGAACTAAGACAAAATGTGTACGGAGTAACTCAATTTTGGCCTAGTGATGCTTAAATAAATAAGACATCCCACTAATCTCTAATAAATACGAAGGTTAGATAGAGGAGATCCAGAATCGAGGGACAATTTATGTTGTTGTCACATAAGAAAAGGGTGATGGACGAGATCTCAACATGTCGAACTTAGTAAAAATGTCAAGAACATATTTTCATTGATTAAGAAATAAGCCATAACTTAGGCAAGAAAATTCAACACCAAGGAAATATTTTAGTGGTCTAAGATACTTAATAATATGAAAGCAGCTATGAAAATAAGTCTTGAATGACTTATTATGTGCAGAACTATTCCTGAATAATAGCAAATCGTTGACATAAACAAGAATAGCTAGAAAAATATTCTCTTTGGAAAAGATGAATAAGAAGTGGTCTACATTAGTTGGTTGAAAGCCATACCAATGTAGTGTTCTAGCAAATTTGGAGAACCAATTTCTAGAAGACTAATGAAGTTCATACAAAGACTTCTTCAAGTGACAAATATTGTTCATTTTAGAAGCTAGGAGGCACTGTCATATAAATTTCTTCATCCAAGTCTCCATGAAAAAAATGCATTATGGGCATCCATCTAGTGTATTTCCAACTCTTTTGCTACTGAAATTGTTAGTATGCACGAAACAGTAACCAGTTTAGCAACAAGAGCAAAAGGTTCATGGATGTCTATGCCCTCAATTTAAGTGAAACGCTTTATGATTAGATTGGAATTGTAGCATTTGATGCCATCAATGTGACGCTTGATCTTGAGTACCCATCGGTAGCCAACTTGATGTTTTCCTAGTGGCAAATCTATGATTCTCCATGTGCCATTAAACTCAATAGCACAAATTTCTTCTAACATCCATTGCAGTAATGTGGATATTATACAACTTGTCAAAATGACCTGGGCTTAATTTCAGAGTCTATTGTAGCAAAGAATAAATTGTGATTGTTAGATGCATCTTTATAAGAAATATGATGTTCAATTGGATGGGATGTACATGAAGAGTTCAAGGGAGTGGGTGGTGGGGGTGGAGTATGGGTTATATTGTGTGGCACATATAGTCTTGAAGTTGAGCTAGTGGTTGTGTTGCACAATAAAAAAGATGTGTTGCAATAGGCTATTCCGAATAGTCTATGATCTGCTACAGCAGTGATGAGGTTCTGATTGACTTGGCAAGTTGCAGGAGCCTGAATTCATGAACTTCAAGCCGTCCTACTTATTGTGCAGGCCAACAGAGAATCCATCTGATGTGGCAAGTCTATTTCCTTGCTCTACATGTTTGACTGGGATTAGATTGTCTTCTACTATCCCAGTTCACTCCCTCTGTCGCCTAATATCCTTAATAGTAGGTGGGTTGTTATCATGGGCTCATCACCAATTGCAGTTGTAACTCATGGACTATACCCATATAAAGAACTTTGATCTAGATACAACGATTGATGGGTTTCCTCTATCTGATTCTTGATGGTGAGATCCAAGTATGGAAAAATATTTTTACAAAATTTAATGTCCCTTGAAACAAATATATAGTCGGTTTCAAGATCACACACTCTCCACCCTTCTCTTTTCTAAGGGATATCCAACAAAAATACATTTTCTTGACCTTTTTTCGAATTTAATTAGTATGATTGTGAACATAACAGAAGGACCCAAAAACACACAAATGCTTATATTGGTACTTTTTTTAATAACACGTCATAGGGAGATTTTCCTGATAAAATAGTTATTGGAGTGTAATTTATTAAATAAGCACTTGTTGAGACACTTACCCCAAAATCATGTGGGAAGAGATGCTTGAAATAGTAAGGTCACTGCCACGTTGAGAATATGGTGATGCCTTTGTTTTCACATGTCCATTCTAGCAAGGCATGTCAGTGCACGATGTTTAATATATGATTCCACCTTCATAAAATAATCCTGCTATTCTTTTGATAAAAACTACAGCCTATTAATAAATTACCTTAATCGAATTATCAAATTGGTTTTTCAATTAATTATAGAATCCATGATATATTGGCCTCCTTCCGATTTTTCACATAACAAATACATCCAAACTCCTCTACTATAGTCATCTCCTAGTGTGAGAAAATATTGTGAACGAGAAATTGAGGAAATCTTGCATGATGGCATAAATCACAATAAATTAAATCAAACAGTCTAGCCACTTTACTAAAACTGATGGGAAGTTTAAAATGGGTCTACTTAGTGTTGCTCAATTGACAAAATGCCCACAAGTATACGTATCGCTAACAAGTAGTAAAGAATGAGTAGAGCATTATTCCCACAAAGACTCTCCTACTAATCACTAGAATTAGCACAACTAATTCTAAGCCAAGTAAATCGGATAAGTTGAGTAGAATGCAAGCAATTAAAAAGACAAAGTAAGCAGACAGAAATCAATAGATAAGAAAGCTCGTAAGGTTCACAACTTCTCCAATTCTTGTCTTAAGCAAAAATCCTTCTTTCACATAATTAATTCTGTCATTTTATTAATCTAGGGTTCTAGGGTTTCCCACTATCATCATATGCACCTCTCGATGTCATACGAATGTACCTAAGCGAAAGACACTAATCCACTCTATCTCTAGGTTATTAATGTTGAAAGGTCAATTAATCCTACCCTAATTGGCTATCTAGAGTGCTCACCACCTCTCGATGCACTTGCACGAGTAACCTCATCTCTCGACATAAGTTAACCTAGATTATGCAATTTCTAGTGTGATTTCGATTCTCCCTCCAGAGGCTCCTCTCTATCTCAAGATCATTCCCTTAGGTGGCCAATCCAAAAGAAAGCATGAAGTATGAAATTTGCATAAATAACATCGAGGAGGCATACCTCAGCAGAATAATACATATGAAAGAAAAACCTTACTTAAAACATTGAAAATGTTCTATTGATTCTCCTAGGAATTTAGGGGTTTAGTTCAACATAATAGAATAAAATACAAGAGTTGGAAGAGAAGACAACATTATGAAAACTAGAAGAAAAGGGATAGAAGGAACTCTAGATGGTGAAGTCAAATCTCTCGATCCCGACCTTACGTTACTACGACCCGTCTTCTCATTCCATAGTTGTTATCTTTATCTAGCCTTTTTCTCCCTCTCTTGTCACAACTTTCACTTGGGGGGCACACCACCATATATAGAGCATTTACACTTCCTCCCTCTCTTGGTTTAGTCAGTGTGGAATTGGAGGTCTTGGGTCCCACCAATTTGCTTAGTGGACCGCGGTCTAAGTCTCCTTGCTGAATCCTCTCTGACTCTGTTCCACGCGCAGTTTCCTTTATTTGGTCATAACCTCTTTGTCTCAGCTCCGATTTATGATCCGTTTAATGCATTGGGATCCTAACTCAACAAGCTTTCTAGTGATATCTTATCTTACATATTTTTCATGAGGAGAATATGAGGAAATTTCTTTTAAAGTTATTGCATCGAGCGTAGAATCATCAAATAGGCTATTTCTTCATCTTTCCGCATATCTCCTTTCCATTCCCTACACATCAAACAATTCTTGGTAGTATCTTTTCTTCATTCCTAGAGTTCTCAAACACATCATTTGGCTCCCGACATGAAATGATATGCAATTAATCACAAAATGCATGAAAAGTGACCTAAGATATGAATATCTAAGTCGGGAATGGACACATAACATATACAAATCACTGTATCAACATACCCCCAAACCTAGACTTTTGCTCATCCTCAACAAAAATCAAGAATATGCAATCACAAGCTTTAAACCAAATCAATCCCAAAACGTTCTCAGGAATGGCTTCTTAATCGTCACACAATCTTCGCTTCAAATACTTCTACCTTAGGATGTTAAATTTTCATAATCATTTAGCCCTTACATGTGCGATGCTAGTGCAGAACGCTCTTAAGCTAGTTCAAGCACCCAATCAATGGCCAAGTTGGTCAAGCAAACAATCAAAAGACTCGAACACTTACCTAGACGTTGCCATTGACAATTCCGCTCGTTTCTTTTAACTTTATTGTTTATCTGATGGTGCACAACTCTGAGTGTCATGTCCAAGAGCTAGGCCCGTGTAGCGAGGAGTCGATCAATGGCTCCAATCCCAGATGGTCCAAGGCTTTAGGTTTTGAGATACCCCTTCGGATCTATCATCGAGCTTCAACTAATGGACTGCTTCAACTACAAGCACATGCCGAGCCATATTGCATATGCTTTTTGCACTAAATGCCACTCAAACCCGTATAATGGTGCTCAGAGTCTTGGCACATCTTTCCATTAAGCTCACAATTATGCATTTCATATGATTTTTCACTTTTTCAAAATTATGTTTCTTTTTCTATTTGCCTTTAGTAGGATATCTAGGTTCATGTTCTTGCCCATTCTCATATGAGCTATACAACCAAGCAATTTCGAGGGTCATTTTAAGCTATCCCTAATACAAGAGTGTCGTGAAAATAATGGGGATTGGGCATCTTGACCAATTTCTAAAACATGTCCTAAGGTCGTTGCAATCTCAAATTCAATCATTTCTGAATTTTCAGCCATTAGTAAGTCATCATGGAACAAGGACCAACCAGTTTTTCAAAAAATTTTCTTCTTTTTTTTTCTTTTTTATTTTTTTTAAATAAGAGCAAATCACTCCATGCAACCTAGAAATACCTATTATGTAACTACCATCTAAATGCAAGCCCAATTCTAAAACATAGAACAAAGTGCATGAGAAAACCAACAACTAAATAGAGAATCCCCACAAGCAAGGCATATGTTTGCACCCCCAAACCTAAACAAAGCATACTCCTCAATGTAAAACAAGATTAGGAGAGGAAACTTGCCTTGTAGGGTGGTGCCACGTGAAGATCAAAGTTCATTCTTCGGGGGAAACATTCCCTTCCTCCTCTTGGAGTCTTCATCAGGGGATGGGCAGTGTTCCATTGGGATTTGAGCTTGTCCGAGATTTGTTCTTGGTTCTTTGCACGAGTGCTGCAAAACTTTGCAGGGAATACTTCCATTGCCTCTTTTCCATCCTTTGATTGCGCTGTGCTTCTCTCACAATGACTTGTTGTAAGTGACTCAAGTCCTCCCTTGTCGTGGTGCCAGTGGTGCTAGTCTATCCTTTTGCATCATTTGTCTCATGATTGAGGCTCGATGGGAGCTTTTGGCTTGAAGATGTCAGCACTTGGATCAATCGGCACCCGAGCTCTTTGGCACAACTCCATGATGATCGAGGGGAACCAAAGACTCCTCTCTCTATCCTTGAAGCAGAAGGTAATGTTGTTGTAAATTAGTTCTGCAACATCAAATTTCCTATGTGTGAGGATGCAATAAAGTGCAAAAATATGTTCTTTCCTCACCAATGTCAAACTTGTGCATGAAAAAATTTGATAACACACAAATTGCAACCGCACTCTAGCCCAATAGTTCAAATCTTCTATCACAAGAGCTACGTTGGTTTTAGTTTCCCAAGTGGCTCCTGGTTTCCCAATTACTTGTAGAATTTCTTCCTCATTGAGACCTTGTTAATGCCATAAAGGTTACATTTTAAACACACTTTTAGACCTTAAATAGTGAGTTTAGAGCATGCATTCCACTTGATTTTTGTTGAGTCACGCTAAATTGTAAGTATGTATGCTTTTAAGGAAAGGTTAAACTCCATCATCTAAGTTCTCTGAGTTTTGTGCAGGACTTCCTCAACATAAAAACTTCCAAATAATACATCAATGGAAAGCTCATCGAGTCAAGATTCCAACACATCAAACGGATCATAAATTAGAGTTGAAACGAGGAAGTTATGGCTAAACAAAAGAAACTGCTCACAACACAGAGGTTAGTAAACCGCAGTCTACAGAGAAATTTTGGTGAAAAGAAATAGACCGCGGTCCAAAGACGGCAGCCTACTAAGCAAATTTGCTGGGGCCCATAGCTCTCTATCCCACACTGATCAAACCAAGATAAGAGGAAGTGTAAATGCTTTACAAATAGAGGTGTACCCCCACAAGCAAAAAAAAAAATGAAGAGAGAACTTTTTACAAAAGGGCAAGTTCTCGGGCAAGGTTCTTTGCATATTAAATTTATGAAGCCGGGGCATCAGAACATGAGTCGTGGGTAGAAGAGCTAAGGAATTGTTGATATAATGATTTGTATGATGTGTTTATCCATTCTCGACCTAGAATCTTAAGTTTTAGGCCACTTGCTATACATCTAGAGGTTAATTGCATAACTTTTCATTATTGGGATTCAATTATTATAAATGATAGTTTTCAGAGCATTACATATGGATTAGACACTATTGGGAGTCATTTGATGTGCAGGAAAGGAAAGAACATGTGCAGAAAGATGATGAAGATATGGCTTGTTCGATGTAGCAATTTTGAAGGAAATTTCTCATATTTTGTGTATTAGAAATATGGAAAATAATATATCATCGAAAGCTTGTCGAGTTAGGATCTTAGCACATCAAACAAATCACAAATCGGAGCTGAAATGAGGAAGTTATGGCTGAAGAAAGAAAACTGCGCATGGAGTAGCGCTCAGTAGACCGTTGTTTATAGGTTTTAGCAAAGCAGACTTAGACCGCCGTTTACTGAGACAATTGCTAGATCCACAACTCTCAATCCCACATTGATCAAACTAAGATTAGAGGAAGCATACTTGCCCTATATATAGTGATGTACCTCCTACAAGAGAAGATATACATACATATAGATAGAAGTGGAAGAGAAGGAGAAGGGCAACAATCAAGGAATATGAAGAAGGGACCGCAGCAACAAACCATAAAGTCAGGATCGGGAGATTCGACTTCACCAACCAGAGTTCTTTCTATCCATTTTCTTCTGATTTTCAAAATGGTGTCTTCTCTTCCAACTTTGTATTTCCTTTTAGTACGTTGAACTAAATCCCTAAATTCTTAGGGGGATCAATGAAACCTATTCAATGTTTTAAGTAAGATTCTCCTTTCCTATGTATGATTTTGTTGACGTACGCCTCATCGGTGTCATTTATGCAATTTTTTTCTTCATGCTTTCTCTTGATCTGATCACCCACGAAATCGAACTTGAGACAGAGACAAGCCTTAGGAGAGAGAATCGAAGTCATGTTAGAAATTGCATAATCTAGGTTAGCTTATGCCAAGAGGTGAGGTTATTCGTGCAAGCGTATCGGGAGATGGTGAGCACCCTGGATAACCATTTAGGGTTGGTTTAGTTTGGCCTTTCAATATTAATTGCCTAGAAATAGAGTTGATTAGTGTCTTCTGCTTAGGTATATTCGTATGACATCAAAAGGTATATACGATGGTAGTGGGGAAACCCTAGAACCCTAAGCTAATAACATGACAGAATTAATTGTGTGAAAGAAGGATTCTTGCTTAAGACTAGAATTGGGGAAGTTGTAAACCTTATGACTACTTTATCAATTGATTTATGTCTGTTTACTTTCTGTCTTTTTAACTACTCACATTCTACTCAACTTATTCGATTTACTTGGCTTAGAATTAGTTATGCTAATTTTAGTGATTAGTAGGAGAGTCCTCGTGCGAATGATACTCTACTCATTTTGTATTACTTGTCTGCGATATGTATACTTGCGTGCATTACCCTTAATCTTCTCGCAACAGGAATCAAGCTCATCATCAATGTTTGAGACCTCTTCTACCTTTGTCTCCTTTCTTTTTATTTTGGTTTCTAACTTTCAATTCCGATGAAATGTACTGAAACATAACTATTTCCGGCTAGTTTTGCTCTCTAGGATAGTAAGTGGATCTTAGTGTTTATTTCATCCATGTATTGAACTTCTATTGATCGGAGCTATGAAGGTGTTTTATTTCCCTTATGTTTACTATACTTCATGTATTTATTAATGTCTGGCCAACTTGATAAATCGATCTAAGAGACGGTGAGTAGACATGAGAGTGAGAATCCCGTAGCCTAAGTAAACATAGCCTAGGAATAATCATACCGAGAGGTAGATTAGTCATTCTAAGAGTTAGAAGAGACGTGTGAGAAGGCCCGAGAGGTAGCCATCACACTAGGCATCCTAAACACGGGTATGAACATGACCTTTGGTCCCTTAATTCTAACTACCTAGAGACAGAGTGGGTTAGGATCATCCTAGGGATACATTCTAGTTGCGGCAAGCGTTGTATTAGGTGACTCTAGAACTCGTGGATAGGAGAAGAGGATGCTTGACTTGATCCAGTTAATTAAGTCCAAAAGGATTGAAATAGACCCAAGTGAAACTGAACCTCTAGAATCATTTTCTTGTCAAGTTCGTATAAAGCTATTTCTGTTTTCTTGGGATTCTCTGCTTTTACTTCTTTTCTTGATATTTCTGTATCCTTTCAAATATTGTGTAGTTTGGCTTGGTACTTTGTATTCTAAGTTCATACTCGATAAACTTTGATCCTCGTGGGAACGATACTCTACTCACTTTATATTACTTATTGGCGATATGTATACTTTTGGGCACTACTCTTGAAACCACGGAACAAGTTTTTGGCACCGTTGCCAGGGATTGAAGTGTATCTACTGACTCGAATTGAAGCACTTAACTTCGACTAAACTGATTTATTTTTCTTTTCCCTTGTTTTGTAGTTTTTTAGTGTTTGAGTAGGAGATCACAACAAGACTTGCTACCGCTTGATTCGGAAATAGAGCGAACCCTCATTTGGAGGAGGCGAGAACAATCACTTGCAGAGGTTTCATTTTCTCATAACATGGAGGACCCGCAAGACAACCCTGCACTTAAGATGAGACACTATGTTAGGCAGCGAATGGACAACCGATCGAGTATCACCAAACCAGCTGTTCAAGCTCACACGTTTGAAATTAGACCGGCAATGCTGCAAATGATTCAAACAGCATGTTCATTTAACGGCGGACCTAATGAGGATCCTCATGCCCATCTTGCTATTTTTCATGATTTATGTGCTACTTTTAGACAAAATGGTGTTCCTCACGACTGTATAAAAATGACTTTGTTTCCTTTCTCTCTTAGGGACAAGGCAAGGGCATGGCTTAGCTCATTCCCACCGAGATCCCTGAACAGTTGGGACATCATAGTGGAGAAGTTCCTCGCGAAGTATTTTCCACCCTTGAAGATGGCCAAATTGAGGAGTGATATCACATCATTTAAGCAACTTCATATGGAGACCTTGCCAGAAGCATGAGAGCGTTATAAAGGCTTCTTGAACAATTGTCCACATCATGGCCTTCCGATGTGGCAAGGGGTAAACACCTTTTATAATGGAATTTCTTATGCCTTACAAACTTATATCAATGTTGCTGCAGGAGGTACAATGCTTGAAAAGATGTCGGAGGAAGCATACGACCTCATCGAAGCATTAGCAACAAACATGGCATCCGAGCGAAACATGACTACAAAGGGGACAACTGGAGTTCACTCGATGGATGCTTTGATAGCCCTCTCAGCCAAGATGGTGCCTTAATGGCAACCATGAAGCCACAAGGAATCGAGGCAACCTCGACAGTCTTCCACGACTATCCAATGGAAACTGGGCACGAGGAGGCAAATTTTGTGGGAAGCAACCCGAGAAATAATCCATACTCAAACACTTATAGTCCAAGTTGGCGAAACTACCCCAATTTTTCATATGCTAACAAGCAACCAACTCAACCACCGGGTTTCCAATCGATGCAAAAGCTAACACCAAATGACTCCAAGCGAATTGCAAAACTAGAGAATGCTTTTCTTGAGCTTATGGTGGCTAACAAAAACACTAATGCTAGTGTACAATCCAACACTAATAGTATTGTTACGTTGCAAGCACAAATGAAGAACATGGAAACTCAGCTAGGATAAATTGCTCAAGCCGTTGGAGTCCGGGCACCATGATCACTTCCGAGCAACAATGAGACAAATCCAAGGGGAGGCGGATCTGAGCTCATTAATGCCACACACTGAGGAGTGGGAAAAAGGTCGGTTTCAACCTCATTCTACTGGATGCCGAAGTAGAAGATTAGAGCCCTCCAGCATTCGGTGAAACCACGAAACACACAAAGACACCAAGCAGCCAGCAGGTAGTGAAGACCAACACACCTCGGTACCTAACAATCACACCGTGGTGCACCTTGACCAGAAGGATTAGACTGCCCCAAACAACTCCAGGGTCGAGAATATCGACCCACAAACATCCGAGTTGACTCGAAGGGAGGAAGACAGATCTAGCAAGCTAGCTCGAGCATACCCTCCATTACCGTATCCACAAAGAGCAAAACGGGTTCAATCTGAGTTTCAACTTCGTAAGTTTCTTGATACATTTCGTAAACTGCACAATAACATCGCTTTTCTAGAAGCCTTAGAGCAAATGCCAAACTATGCCAAATTCATGAAGGATATCCTTTCACGAAAGAGGAAGCTTGCCGATTACGAGACAGTTGCATTAACAGAAGAGGCAAGTGCAATCCTTCAGAAAAAGCTCCCTCCAAAGGTCAAAGACCCAGGAAGTTTCACTATCCCTTGTTCTATTGGTAAAAGCTTCAAAGGTAAGGCATTATGTGACTTGGGTGCTCGCATTAATCTCATGCCTTATACCGTATTCAAGGAATTAGGAGTAGGTGAGGTTAAGCCAACTATGGTAACATTGCAATTAGCTGATAGATCATTGGCTTTATCCCCTAGGAATTGTGGAGGATGTTCTAGTTAAGGTAGACAAGTTTATATTCCCTGTTTATTTCACTGTTTTGGATTATGATGAGGATAGGAACATCCTGATAATTTTGGGTCACCCATTCTTGGCAACTGGTCGAGCACTAATCGATGTACAGAAAGGAGAATTAACTATGCTTGTGAATGGCCAAGAAGTCACATTTAATGTTTATCATGCATTGAAACATCCTTGTGAACCTGATGAAGTTCTCTCCATTGATGTATGTGAGCAGGTGACTAGGACAACCATTGAAGAAAGCACACCTGAGGATCCTCTCAAATTGGTTCTAATCGGGAAATTACCTTCAGATGATCGAGATCTACAAGAGGTCCTCAAAGTATTGGAGTCCTGTTCCCCGATGTCGCAAAATGTGTCATATTTTGAACCTTTGGAGGTCAAACCTAATTCTTTAAAGCCATCCATTCAAGAACCACCAGACTGGAACTTAAGCCATTACCATAACACTTAAGGTATGCTTTCCTTGGCTCTTCTTCCACACTTTCTATTATTATTGCATCAGACCTAACACCAGTGCAGGAAGAAAAGCTTCTTTGAGTTTTTTGGACCCACATGAAGGCAATCAAGTGGACTATATCCGATATCCAAGGAATTAGCCCCCGATATGCATGCACAAGATCTTGCTTGAAGAAAACCACAAGGAGTCGGTGGAAGGGCAAAGGAGGCTTAACCCTATTATGAAAGAGGTAGATAAGAAAGAAATCCTCAAATGGCTAGATGCAGTTATAACCTCTCCTATCTCTTATGGTAAGTGGGTAAGTCCAGTACAGTGTGTGCCTAAGAAAGGCAGCATGACGATCATAGTAAATGAAGGTAATGAGTTAATTCCAACCAGGACAGTAACCGGATGGAGAGTATGCATGGATTACCACAAGCTAAACAAGACCACACGTAAGGATAATTTTCCGCTTCCCTTTATTGATGAAATGCTTGATAGACTTGCAGGAAGGGAGTATTTTTGTTTCTTGGATGGCAATTCAGGATATAATCAAATTGCTATAGCTCCTGAGGATCAAGAGAAAACCACATTTATATGCCCATATGCCACATTTGCGTTCAAGCGAATGCCATTCCGGTTGTGTAATGCACCGGCCACTTTTCAAAGATGCGTGATGTCTATATTTTCTGATTTGATTGAAAAAAGCATAGAAGTTTTCATGGATGATTTTTTGGTGTTTGGCAACTCATTTGATGAATGTTTGGCTAATTTGGCTCTTGTCCTTAAAAGATGTGAGGAAACTAACCTAGTTTTGAATTGGGAAAAATACCATTTCATGGTAAAAGAAGGTATAGTTTTGGGACATAAAATTTCCTAAAAGGGTATGGAAGTAGATAGGGCCAAAATTGCTTTAATTAAAATATTGCCACCACCGACAAATGTTAAAGGTGTTAGGAGTTTCTTAGGACATGCCAGGTTCTATAGAAGGTTTATTAAGGATTTTTCAAAAATAGCAAAACTGTTGTGAACCTTTTAGAAAAGGATGTTCCTTTTGTGTTCAACAAGGACTGCTTGCAAGCTTTTAACGAATTGAAAGCAAGGCTTGTTTCTGCACCCATTATAGTTGCTCCTGATGGGTCTTTACCATTTGAGCTAATGTGCGATGTGAGTGATTATGCAGTTGGAGCAGCTCTAGCCCAAAGGAAAAACAAGATCTTCCAGCTAATATATTATGCAAGCAAAACACTTGATGAAGCTCAGACCAACTACACAACAACTGAGAAGGAGTTTCTTACTGTAGTTTTTGCTTTTGATAAATTCCGGTCATACTTGATTTGCACTAAAGTTATTATTTTTACTGATCATGCAGCAATCAAGTATCTAATCCAAAAGAAGGATGCAAAATTGCGACCCATCAGATGGGTTCTTCTTGGTTTGACCTTGAAATTCGGGATTGGAAGGGATCAAAGAATCAAGTGGAAGATCACTTATCCCGACTTGAGAACAAGGAGTGCATGGAAAAGGAGGTAATTAATGAGTTCTTCCCTGATGAACAAGTTCTTGCCTTATCATATGCTCCTTGGTTTGTGGATATTGTGAACTACTTGGTTTCCTAATTCATACCATCTGAATTAAATGCTCAACAAAGGAAAAGATTTTTGAATGATTGCATGAAATATGTTTGGGATAAGTCATATCTGTTTAGAAAAGGGCCTGATCATATTTTAAGAAGATGTGCTCCAGATGATGAACAAATTGACATACTGAGAAGTTGTCATGAATCTCCATATGGAGACCATTATGGGGGACACAAAACTGCTTGGAAAATATTAGCATCAAATTTTTATTGGCCAACTATTTTTCATGATGCCTTTGGCTACATGTCAAAATGCGATCGATGTCAACGAGTGGGCAATATTTCGAAATGCCATGACATGCCATTGAATTCAATACTTGAAGTTGAACTGTTTGATGTTTGGGGAATAGATTTCATAGGACCATTTCCTCCATCCTTTGGTAACCGTTATATATTGCTTGTAGTAGAGTATGTTTCTAAATGGGCAGAGGCAATTGCCTCCCCCACATGTGATGCTAATGTTGTTCTTAAGTTTTTGCAAAGAAATATCTTCATAAGATACGGAGCACCAAGAGCAGCTATCAGTGATGGTGGATCCCATTTCTGCAATTTGACAAGCTAATGACTAAGTACGGGGTACGCCATAAGATAGCTTTAGCATATCATCCTCAAACAAATGGATTGGCGGAGGTATCCAACCGGGAAATCAAAAGGATACTCGAAAAGACAGTCAACATTTCCTAGAAGGATTGGGCTCACAAGCTCGATGATGCCTTATGGGCACATTAAACTACATTCAAGACACCCGTAGGCACATCCCCATACCACTTGGTTTTCGATAAAGCATGTCACCTTCCGGTGGTGTTGGAGCACAAAGCATATTGGGCAATCAAGACTCTCAATTTCGACTTGAAAAAGGCCGGTGAGATTCTTCAATTGCAGGAACTTGATGAGTTTCACCAACAAGTGTTCGAAAACCACCGTATTTACAAGGAAAAGGTGAAAGCGTGGCATGATCAGAAAATCATGGTAAGAGAGTCCCATCCTAGTCAACTTGTGTTATTATTTAGTTAACGATTGAAGTTGTTTCTAGGAAAACTTAAATCAAGATGGTCGGGGCCGTTCCAAATCACCCAAGTGTTGCCATATGGTGTCCTCAAGCTAAAGAACAAAGCCACAAATGAAACATTTAAGGTCAATGCTCAAAGAGTCAAAGGGTATTTAGAAGGACCGATCAACTGGGACGAAGCCTCAGTCAACTTAAAGGATGTGTAACACCAACAAAGTCGGGCCACGGATTCACCCGGTGGCGGGAGGTAATCTAAGCCCGGTTTATTTACTTCAGCTTTGTTTGTTTGTTTAATTTTTAATTTTGCACTTGAGGATAGTCTTCATTTCAAACTAGCATTCATTATCTACTTGCTCACAAGAGCGAACACCGGCAGGACGATGGTGAAGATGAGGATGCGGAGGCTTCGACAACTAGAAGGTCACTACATCGACTTTGACACACGGGGAGTATCTGTTAACCCTTTTTCTTTCCTTTTCTTCACATGAGGATAATGTTTAGCATAGGTTTGGAGGAGAAGAGTACATTAATTTGTGTCAAAGCCGTTTAGCTACTAGCTACTAGCTAAGATTACTTGCTTGCTTGTCTGTTCTTTATTTGCATTTGTAGTTGAATGACATGTACCGGATAAGGTGTTAGAATAGTTGCATGCTTATTTCATCTTGCATTCTTTTTCATGCATCCCATAAAAAAATCCATTAAAAAAAGTGAAACAAATTTGAAAAAATGGAAAAAAAATCTGTTTTTTGATGGCTAACGATGCTTGCAAGTCGTTAGTGTGGAACTTGAGTTGATCCTTGTTCTATTACGATAATTAATGGCTAGTGTGATTGCTTGATTCAAAGTAAGATTTGATGAATCTTGTGATGATTTTCAGCCCCAATTAATTATACACAAACCTTACATCTAGATCTTAAGTCAAGGGCAGTAAGTGTCATCTTCGGAAATACTTTTACAAAAATATGTTAGGCTAAAATTGAGTATACAAGGAAAGATGTGCCAAGGCTTGTTGATATAATGATCTGTATGATGCGTTTATCCATTCCCGACTTAGAATCTTAAGTTTTAGGCCACTTCCCATAGATTTAGAGGTTAATTGCATAACTTTTCATTATTGGGATTGAAGTGTTGTAAATGATAGTTTTCAAAGTTTTACATGTGGATTAGATACTGCTGGGAGTGTTTGATGTGTAGGAAGGCAAGAACATGTGCAGAAAGATGAAGACATGTCTTATCCGATGTAGTAATTTTCACAGGGAATTTCTCATATTCTATATATGAGAAATATGGAAAATAATATGTCATTGGAAATATCGTCGAGTTAGGATTCCAACGCATCAAACGGATCATGAATCAGAACAGAAATAAGGAAGTTATGGCTGGAAGAAGAAAACTGCGCGCAGAATAGCGGCTGAGCCGAACGCTGGGGCCACCATCTCCGATCCCACATTGATCAGATCAACAATTGAGGCAGCATATTTGCTTTATATATAGAGCTACACCCCCTACAAGTAACACACATATACATAGATACATATAGAAAAAAGTTGAAGAAGAGAAGAAGGGATCACGACAACAATTCATGAAGTCGGGATCGAGAGATTCGGCTTCACCATCTAGAGTTTCTTCTATCCCTTTTCTTGTTTTTATTTTTAGTATGTTGAACTAAACCCCTAGATTCCTAGGGGGATTAGTGGAACCTCTTCAATATTTTAAGTGAAGTTCTTTTCTTTCATACATATGATTCTGTCTAGGTACGCCTCCTTGGTGTTATTTATGCAATTTCGTACTTCATGCTTTCTTTTGGTCTGATCACGCACGAGATCGAACTTGAGATAGAGAGGAGCCTTCGAAGCGGGAATCGATGTCATGCTAGAAATTGCATGGTCTAGGATTAGCTTATGCCGGAAGGTGAGGTTATTCGTGCAAGCGCATCAAAAGATGGTGAGCATCCTAGATAGCCATTTAGGGTTGGTTTAGTTTGGCTTTCAACATTAATCACCTAGGAATAGAGTGGATTAGTGTCTTCCGCTTGGGTACATTCTTATGACATCGAAAGGTGCGTACGATGGAAGTGGGGAAATCCTAGAACCCTAGGTTAATAACATGACAGAATTAATTGTGCGAAGGAGGGATTCTTGCTTAAGACTCAAATTGGTGAAGTTGTGAACCCTAGGAGTGCTTCTTCAACTGATTTTTGTCTGTTTACTTTCTGTCTTTTTAATTACTTGTATTCTACTCAACTTATTCATTGACTTGGCTTAGAATTAGTTGTGCCAATTTTTGTGATTAGTAGAAGAGTCCTCGTGGAAACGATACTCTACTCACTCTGTATTACTTGTCTGTGATACGTATACTTGCATCCATTACCCATAATCACTCGCAACAAGTTTTTGGCGCCGTTGTCGGGGACTCTTTTTCTGCTAACTTAATACCAAGCAATTGTTCTTCGACCAAATTCTTTTTTTATTTCTATTTTTCCTAACTTTCTAGTATAATATACCTTTTCTTCTTTCTTACTTTTATCTTTTGTTTGTTTTTCTTTCTTTTGTGATATGCATTTTAATTTCACCTTTTGATAGATCTTGAAGCAATCCTTTTAGAAAATATGGAAGATAATTTCAATTGGGTAGGTGGACCCTACAGAGATTCAATTAATGAAAGTTATAATATATTCGTACAAAACTAGTGCATCTCTTGTGGTTATTGTGGAAAGCTTCATCTACCCAATTATTGTCCCGATTATGTTGAGTTGATGACGTGTTGAGCACAATGCATGGAATAGTTCCCCTTATGATATGTGTGATTCAAGATTGGGAGCTCGCCATGATAATGAGTGGGAACATCGGCAAACATGGCAATCGAAGTGGAATAATGCTTCAAACTTCAATCGACAATATACTGACCAAGATTCTTCTTTTAGATTTGAGGAAGCGCTCCACAATTTCATGAATTCCTCACAAAATCTTCCACAACAAGTCTTTGAACAACAATCGACTTCAGATTGTCTTTCTAAACTTGAAGAAACTTTAATTAGTTTTATAAATTCCTCTCAATTGACTCATGATGCTATTCAAGCTAATTCTAATCAAATTGCTGCTTTACAGTTGCATATGCACAATGTGGAGACTCAAATTGGCCAAATTGCTCAAGCAATCAATTCTCAACCATATGGAACATTGCCTACCAAAACTGAGGTCAACTTACAAGCAAAAGATAGCAAGCATAATGAGATTTGGAGCAATTTAGAGTTAGAGGATGAAGAAAAGGTCGATAGAATTGAGATACAAAGCACAGAATTCTCAAGGGTGGAGGAGAATGACACAACTAGCAATTCAATGGATGAGGTGGATATGACTTCACTAATATCAAGTAGTGGAATATGTGAAGAAGCCATAGAAGTCCAAAGTTGCAATTCTGACACTTCTATCAATCTTATGGCCAATCCTAAATAAGGTAATGAGACTCTATTCATTGAAAATCATTTACCTAATGATTACTTCGATACATTGACAGAAGAAGCACATGCTACATGGATACTTGATAAGCCAAAAGAGCACATGGATTTTCTTGGCATCTCCCGTTGGTTAGAGCCTAATCAAATACCAATGAAGCAATTAGTTCTCATGGAAGCATCGCCATTCTCCAAATCAACAAAGAAAGCATAAGAGCCACCACCAAGATACCAACAATTCAACAAACATATCAACTACCTTGGAGGATTGTTGAACCTTCGTCATCAAGAGCTAAAAGAGAGAGTCCATCAACTGAGGAAGGTGATCAAGTGGCAAACAAGAAAGGGGCAAGTGCTAGTTCATTGAGGAGGTTGCCTACTTCATTCTAGGGGAGTAATTTACCTTTCCTTTAATTTTGGTTATATTATTTTAATGATGAGTCATGGATTATGTTTAGGTGGAATTATGCCTTACTGTCTTGATAGTTTTCCTTTCTCTAGATGACATTTTATTTTGTTTGTTTTTTTGTTGCATTTAGGAAACATGGGTCAGACTTACGAAGCAAAAATTGAAAAATTTCACGGATGGAGACACAAGGTAAAGAGATCACGGTCTACTAAGGTAGCCACAACATTGAAGTGATAGACCATGATTTATAGACCGAGGTCTAAATAGAAGAACAAGAGTCAGGGCTCCATCAACAAACTAGTAAGGCAAGTTTCTATACCCTTACTCTTATTTCACTGGGGACAATGCTGAGTTTAGGTTTGGGGGTGCAAACATATGCCTGGCTTGTGGGATTCTCTGTTTAATTGTTGGTTTGCTCATACAGTTTGATCTATGTTTTAGAATTAGGTTTGCATCTAGATAGTAGTTGCATAATAGGTATTTCTAGGTTGCATGGTGTGATTTGCTCTTACATTTATGCATATTAATAATAATTCTAATAATAAAATCTTTTGAAAAACCGGTTGGTCCTTATTCTATGATGACTACTAATGGCTTAAGATTTGGAACATGATTGAAGTTGAGATTGCAACGAACTTAGGATATGTTTTTAGAAAGTTGCCAGGATGCCCAAACTTCATTATTTTCACGACACTCTTGCAATAGGGATAGCTTAAAATGACCCTTGAAATTGTTTGGTTGCATGGCATACATGAGAATAGACAAGAACATGAACCTAGATATCCTACTAAAGGCAAAGAGAGAAAGAAACAAAATGTTGAAAAAGTGAAAAATCATATGAAGTGCATAGTTGTGAGCTTAACGAAAAGATGTGGCTCTAAGCACCGCTGTACGGGCTTGAGCAGAGTTTAGTGCAAAAAAGCATACGCAATACGGCCTGGCATGTGCTTGTAGTGGAAACTGTCCATTAGTCGAAGCTCGAGAATAGATCCGAAGGGGTATATCAAAACCTAATGCCTTGGACCAGCTGGGACGGAAGCCATTAATCGATTCCTCGCTGCACGGGCCTAACTCTTGGACATGACACTTAGAGTCGTGCACCACCAAATAAAGAACAAAGTTAAAAGAAATAAGCGAAATTGTCAAGGGCAATGTCTAGGGAAGTGTTCGAGTCTTTTGATTATTTGCTTGACCAACTTAGCTATTGATTGGGTGCTTGAACTATGTTAAGAGTGTTTTCCACTAACATTGCACATGTGAGGGCTGAATGATTTTGAAAATTTGACATCCTAAGGTAGAAGCATTCAAAGTGAAGGTTGTGTAACGAGTAAGAAGCCATTTCTGAGAATGTTTTGGGACCAATTTGGTTTAAATCTTTTGATTGCATGTTCTTATTTTTTGCCCAGGACGAGCAAAAGTCTAGGTTTGGGGGTGTGTTGATATAATGATATGTATGATGTGTTTATCCATTCCCGACTTAGAATCTTAAGTTCTAGGCCACTCCCCATACATTTAGAGGTTAATTGCATAACTTTTCATTACTGGGATTGAAGTGTTGTAAATGATAGTCTTCAAAACTTTACACATGGATTAGATACTACTGGGAGTGTTTCATGTGCAGGGAAGGAAGGAACATGTGCAGAAAGATGAAGACATGTCTTATCCGATGTAGTAACTTTCACAGGGAGTTTCTCATATTCTGTACACGTTAAATATGGAAAATAATATATCATCCGAAATATCATTGAGTCAGGATTCCAACACATCAAACGAATCATGAATCGGAGCAGAAATGAGGAAGTTATGGCCGAAAGAAGAAAACTGCGCGCAGAATAGCGGCTGAGCCGAACGCTGGGGCCCACCATCTCCGATCCCACACTGATCAGATCAACAATTGAGGCAGCATATTTGCTTTATATATAGAGCTGCACTACCTACAAGTAACACACATATACATAGATACATATAGAAAAAAGTTGAAGAAGAGAAGAAGGGATCACAACAACAATTCATGAAGTCGGATCGAGAGATTCGGCTTCACCATCTAGAGCTTCTTCTATCCCTTTTCTTCTTGTTTTTATTTTTAGTATGTTGAACTAAACCCCCGAATTCCTAGGGGGATCAGTGGAACCTTTTCAATGTTTTAAGTGAAGTTCTTTTCTTTCATACGTATGATTCTGTCTAGGTACACCTCCTTGGTTTTATTTATGCAATTTCGTACTTTATGCTTTCTTTTGGTCTAATCACCCATGAGATCGAACTTGAGATAGAGAGGAGCCTCCAGAGAGGGAATCGATGTCATGCTAGAAATTGCGTAGTCTAGGATTAGCTTATGCTGAAAGGTGAGATTATTCATGCAAGCGCATCGGAAGATGGTGAGCACCCTAGATAGCCATTTAGGGTTGGTTTAGTTTGGCCTTTCAACATTATTCACGTAGAAATAAAGTGGATTAGTGTCTTCCGCTTAGGTACATTCGTATGGCATCGGAAGATGCGTATGATGGAAGTGGAGAAACCCTATAACCCTAGGTTAATAACATGACAGAATTAATTGTGCGAATGAGGGATTCTTGCTTAAGACTCGAATTGGTGAAGTTGTGAACCATAGGAGTGCTTCTTCAGCTGATTTTTGTCTATTTACTTTTTGTCTTTTTAATTACTTATATTCTACTCAACTTATTCGATTGATTTGGCTTAGAATTAGTTGTGCTAATTTTAGTGATTAATAGAAGAGTCCTCGTGGGAAAGACACTCTACTCACTCTGTATTACTTGTCTGCAAAATGTATACTTGCGTGCATTACCCATAATCACTCGCAACAAGGCTTTTAGTACCTATGTTCGGGTTTGAGCCCAAATTGATGCACTAAATGTGCTGGCAATACGGCCCAACATGTACTTGTAGGGGACTATCTATTCATTTGACTGGCTAATCAAAATTGTGTGAGTAAATTAGAGAGCCAGCGGAGGTGCGGACCCTTGAAAGTCGTGCGCCGTCCATGTAAGGGTTATATGATAAGAAAAAAAATTGACTGATGAAGGCCAAAAGGCGAGAGCATGCATTGGACTAATAGCTAGACACATGTTTGCATGAGTATTTCCTCATGATGCACAATAGTGTGGTCAAGACTTAGGGTCAAGTGTAAGGATTGCACAACACTGCACGGGCCAAAACAAACTCATGAGAGTCAGATCAGTATAGCTCAAGGTCAAGTGAAAAGTATGGCCATCCCTGAGAACTTTAAGGGAAAGGCTTGAAAGTACCGAAAATAACTTGTGAGCATTGTTGGCAATTGAAAAGTGGAGATCCATGTTTGGCGTTTGATGGATCATTGTGCTTAAAGTTTTGTCGGAGGAAGAGCTAAAGTATAGGTTTGGGGTGTGTTAATGCCATAAAAGTTATAGTTTGAACACACTTTAAGACCTTAAATAGTGAGCTTAGAGCATGCATTCCACTTGATTTTTGTTGAGTTAGGCTAAAAATTGTAAGTATCTATGCTTTTAAGGAAAGGTTAATCTCCATCGTCTAAGTTCTCTGAGTTTTGTGAAGGATTTCCTCAATATAAAACATGCCAAATAAGATACCAATGGAAATCTCATCGAGTTAGGATTCCAACGCACCAAACGGATCACAAATCGGAGCTGAAACGAGGAAGTTATGGCCGAAGAAAGGAAACTACGCACAATGCAAAGCTCGGTAAACCGCAGTCCATAGACCGCGATCTACAAAGAAATCTTGGCGAAAAGAAATAGACTGCGGTCCATAGACCGCTGTCTACTGAGCAAGTTTGCTGGGGGCCATAACTTTCTATCCCACATTGATCAAACAAGATAAGAGGAAGTGTGTAAATGCTTTATAAATAGAGGTGTACCCCACAAGAAAAAAAAAGAAAGAAGAGAGAGCTTTTTACAAAAAGGCAAGTTCTTGAATGGTTCTTTGCGGATTAAGGTTACGAAGCCGAGGCATCAGAACACGGTCATGGGTAGAAGAGCTAAGGAGTCAAACTTATCATCAATGTTTGAGACCTTTTCTACCATTGTCTCCTTTCTTTTCATTTTGGTTTCATAACTTTCAATTCCGATGAACATGTAGTGTAACATAACTACGTCCGGCTAGTTTTACTGTCTAGGGTAGTAAGTGAATCTTAGTGTTTATTTCATCCATGTATTGAACTTCTATTGGCCGGAGCTATGAAGGTGTTTCATTTCCCTTATGTTTACTATACTTCATGCATTTATTAATGTCTGGCCAACTCGATAAATCAATCTGAGGGATGGTGAGGAGACACGAGACTGAGCATCCCGTAGCCTAAGTAAACATAGCCTAGTAATAATCATATTGAGAGGTAGATTAGTTATTCTAAGAGTTAGAAGAGACGTGTGAGAAGACCCGAGAGGTAGCCATCACCGTAGGCATCCCAGACATGGTTACGAACATGACCCTTGGTCCCTTAATTCTAACTACCTAGAGATAGAGTGGGTTAGGATCATCCTAGGGATACATCCTAGTTGCGATAAGAGTCGGATTAGGTGACTTTAGAACCTGTGGATAAGAGAAGAGGATGCTTGACTTGCTTCGGTTAATTAAGTTCAAGAGGATTGAAATAGACCTAAGTGAAACTGAACTCCTAGAATCGTTTTCTTGTCAAGTTCGTATAAAGCTATTTTTGTTTTCTTGAGATTGTGTGCTTTTACTTCTTTTCTTGATATTTCTATATCCTTTCAAATATTGTGTAGTTTGGCTTGGTACTTTGTGTTCTAAGTCCGTGCTCGATAGGGTTTGATCCTCGTGGGAACGATATTCTACTCACATTATATTACTTATTGGCGATACGTATACTTGCGGGCACTACTCTTGAAATCATGCAACAGACCTCTCGTCATTAATACGAATGAATTACATCTTTGTGAACCAATAGCATCCCCAATGGCCTCAATGGAGAATGGAATACAAGTTTTTCTCACAAACACCCCACCTAGGTTTTCCTCATGAAGATTAGCATTGAATTCACAAACAATGTTCTTAAAAGCTGGGTCGAATTGTTTGGAAAATCGTTCCCATCCAAGAGCCACCATGTCCCTATGAAATTCTACCATGAGCCTAGCATCATTCCACATGAAACCCCTTTCCGGTATCGCATTCTTGTTCTTAAATTGGTGTTCAAACAATTGTTCACATTCCCTAGAAGCAATTCTATCCAGATCATAGCCATGCGATGAAGATGATGATGCATGTCCTCTAGTTTTCCTAGGAGCCATGAATACGTAATGAAGATTCAACAAGAAAAGTAAGAAAAGAGTTTAGAGTGATGTCATCGGTCAGGAAATTGAATTCCCATCAATCTCTGGGCTTCTCTTGGTAGGGATCGGCTTGTTGTTGCTCTTGGAGTTCTTGGAAGGGGAGGATGTTGCTGCACTTTCTGGAGAGAGAGAGTGGGAGATTGGAGAGCTTCTTTCTCTTTCCAATGGAGGTAAGGAGGCAAGAATGTGGAATGGGGGCTATAAAGCTAGCAAAAGAAGTCTTTAAATACCCCAAAATCCCGAGCCTTGGAGACCAAAGTTTAGTTTTGATTTGGTAAACTGCGGTCGAGAATCTCGGTCTGCTGTTCGTCTGCAATGGACCACGATCTCCCAATTCAGCTTCATGTTGTTCTCAGTGGACTGCGGTCTATTCCTTCTTTTCCGTGAAATTGCCTCAGTAGACCGCGGTCTATCAATCGTGGTCTATATCGTCTGCACTATTTGAAACTCCTCAGTAAACTGTGGTCTATAGACCACAGTCTACTGAGCTGTTTTGCTATTTCATACTATTTTCGGCATCTCGGTCCATGTCTCCTAAATGCAATGAAAACTAATCAAAAGAAAATAGTGCTCATAAACTAAAATGCATGAATTAACTAAAAAGGCAACAAAATCTTATTCCAATCTTGGGTTGCCTCCCAAGAAGCACCATGTTTAAAGTCATTGGTTTGATTCTCGGTCTCATCATCCTCCTTATCCTTGAGTTGAGGATTCCTCCCAATTGATGGGGTCCCCTTTATATGTCTTCAACCGATGTTTATTCACCTTGAATTTCACCTTTGTCTTTTCATTCATCATTTCAATAGAATCATACAGCAAGACTTGAATCACTTGGAATGGTCCTAACCATCGTAACTTGGGCTTTTCTAGAAAGAATTTAAATAGTGAATCATGGTAAAGAACTAATTGACTAGGTTGAAATTCTCTTATCGGAGTCCTTTTGCCATGTCGTCTCCTTGTCACACATACTTGTGTTGGATCGGGCGGTTTCCCTAGAGGTTTAACCAACTTCTTTGGCTCTCTTGAAATTACCTCCACCCGTTGCATGTTTTCATGTTGCTCATCATCACAATGTTGATCAACATCTTGATCCACTTCATGTACATCCCTACTTAGACCCACTTGAAAGTTGTGATCGGTGTGCCTATCAACATCAATGGAGAAGCATTCATTAGATATTGGAACCATAGAATGGAATGCTTTAAAAGTCACCTTTTCCTTATCAACCCTCATTGTGAGCTCTCCTTTCTCCATGTCTATCAATGCACGACCTGTAGCCAAGTAAGGTCTTCCAAGAATCATTGGGATGTTTCGATCTTCCTCATAATGAAGAACAACAAAATCAACCGGAAAGATAAACTTATCAATTTTCACAAGAACATCTTCAATTACTCCACGATTGATGAGCAAATTGAAGAATAATAGATTTAGGTTTCATTTCTCCTAGTCCTGGATCTCTAAAAACCGAATAAGGCATCAAATTAATAATAGCACAAAGATTACATAATGCCTTACCTTCAAAATCTTTACCTATAGAGTAAGGGAGAGTGAAACTACCTAGATCCTTGAGTTTTTGAGGTAGCTTACATTGAAGGATTGCATTATACTCTTCGGTTAAAGCCATAGTCTCATGGTCACCAAGCCTATGCTTTCTTGAGATGATTTCTTTTATGAATTTGATGTAGTTTGGTATTTGTTCAAGAGTTTCAGCAAAAGGAATGTTAATATGCAATTTCTTGAAAATATCCAAGAACTTACGAAATTGTTGCTCAATTTTTTTCCTTTTGAGATCTTTGAGGGAAAGGGAGAGGTGGATAGGTTCGAATAAGCTTCGATGCATTCACTTTAGCTTCCTAGATCTGAGGAGGGTCAAAGTTGATGTCCGAGGGTGCCTCGGGATATGTATCAGTGCTACATCCCTCTTGGACAACGTCCGTAGACCATGATCTATTGAGTGTGTCTTCGTTCCCATCTCGTTGGATAGCGATGTCTGGCCGCGATCTAACCTCCTCTAGTGGGGTTGTTCAGTTCCTTCCCACTCCCAAGTGTGATGGCATTCACTTGCTCCTTTCCTTCACTCCTAGGATTGAGCTCCGTGTAGCTTGGTAATGCTCCAATAGGTCAAGGAGTTAATGAAGCTCCTCACCGATCACAAAGCGTAAGTGCAAGACCTGAACAAAAGGGGCCGAAGCAACGACCCGATCCTGAAGTTGTTGAAAACCAACAGGCACCAACTAGCGTTCAGCCACATCGAGCTCTTGCCAGAGGAAATTCTACTCGAGCTTCGAGATGGCCCGGAGCTTGTCCATGATGGCCCAGTCGGAGGCCTGAATGGCCTCGCGGTCGTATGGGCACTATGCCAGTTGGAGCTCTGCATAGGCCCCCTTGATGGTGTTGATGTTAGGAATATACCCTAAATCCAATCACATATGATGTAATTGGTTCTATTTTTATTTATGAAATATAATTTGAGGCATTTTCATTCATCATTTGCAGTGTATATTTGTTATTATGATGAAACCCATAAATTGAGATTCATTTTAGGGCTATGATGAGATCATACTAGTGAGTCTTGAAATCTTAGAAACCTTAATTTGAAAACGTTCCTAGCCATGGGATCACTGAGTAGGGGATCAGTGATCCGGTAAGACTAGTATACTCATTACATGCTCTAAAGTAGAGGATAACTGATCTCGCAGTTACTTGTGAAGAGTCACTAATGTAAGAGTATAAGTGCTCATTATGGAATGTGTTCGCTGAAATGACTCGTTAGAAGATGGCCTAGTAGACTATGAAATAAATGTCAATAGGCTAATTCTTAGGTGATAGTAGGTATAAGTAATTCTTAGACCTGAGATTACCATAACACCTTATAATTGTTAAATTGAGGCTTTAGTCTATTCCTTAACGTGACTCTCTGAGACATGTGTTGGGTATTCTGAATCCAATGAGACTTTTATGAAGGTGGTGAGTAATCAATAAGGAATCAGTTACTCATAATAGGAGAGAATGTCCTATGTATTCTGCTTAGTGTTGACTTGAGAAATCTCTGGCCGGAGTAAAATGAAAATTGGAAAGGAGTTTCTACTATTTCATAATTGAGTTAGATACTTGAGAATTGGAAACATATAAATAAGTATTGAGGTTTGACATTTTAATCTATACCCTAGTTTATTCAGAATATTATATAACTGAAGGATTTAATTATACATTAACTAATCACTAAAGAGTGTTCGATCCTTCTATTGAAATCCTTACTATCCGGGTAGTCACGACACGTTGCTAGACCTCAAACTTGACTTGTGGGTCTATACAATTAAGAGTTAATCGAATAATTTTATTAAAGAGTTTAATGATATTATTTAGAATATAATTATTGGACCTACTGCTGGTTTCGTGTGGAACCCAACGGTCACACACAATATAGGTTTTTCTCGTGTTTAAATTTTGGATCGGGCAATTAAAATTTTCGTTAGCTCTTATAACGGTCACACACCTTATTAGATAAGGTTATCACGGAACTAAATATCAGTTACACGGGCATGAAAATTACCGAATACGATTCGGTTAAATTTATAAAATACACATGCACAACAATTTAATTGGTTGATGAGTTTTTGAAACGAATTGGATGCAACGTCTTTCATGAAAATGTTTCGGTGGCCGTTTGTGCATTATGCACTAATAATGATGTAGCATTCATTTTCATAACGTACATTCACAGCCATGAATGTGTCTGCATGAGAAAATAAAAATAGTAGTAATAATATTAAAAAAAAGGACTTTGGCTGGTTTAGGGGACGTTCCATATTTTGAAGAACCGAGAGAGAGAGTGCGTGTCTTGGGTGTGCTGAGAGTCAGAAAAGAAGGGGAGATAGTTTTTCCTCTATGTGTGGCCGTGTGTCTACGTAAGAGCTGAAGAAAATAATACGAGTTTCAGTGTGACCGTTCGAGAAAGAGTTTCTCGATTTTCTACGAGGAAGCCCGGTGTGGATACCGTGGAGGGCGTGCACTTGTACGTCTAGTCAAAGGATCGACCCAAGAGGTTCATGATCGGACGCAGAGGTTCAAGGCGGCGGCGCCAAATCGCATTAACCCGAGGAATACAACACAAAGACCGAGTCAAAGTCCTTGTAGGTATAATTCTAAACATCCTCATTTGTAATAATTCCAAATTACCTCGAAATGATCGCTGGGATTGGGAATAAATTTTTTTCGAAAATCTAACTTCTGCTGCACCACGATTCCCAACAGTGGTATCAAAGCCATCTTTGAGTGTAATACAGAATTCGGTGTTTTTTAATTGCAATGATCGAATAGTTCAATATCTGATTAGTGTTGTGATCTTGACTTGGGATTTCGAATTTTATTATGCTACAAAAATTGTAGTAATTATATATATAGAGATATATATAATTTCACTAATAATAATAAATGGTATGATCCGAAACTATTGATTTTCGATCCTACTAGGTGACACGTTTGAGGAAATCAGGTAAGAAAGTGTCGTGTTCCCCGTTTCATTTGAGCTTAATATGATTAAGTGAAAAAAAAAATAGGGGGCCAAATCTGACTCTGCAAGGATTTGTATTTTCACCATTTTCTTTGGCGGTCTAGGCTCTATACCAAATAGACTGACTCAATCTTGTGCCAGAAAATGCGAAAGAATTTTATTTAAACATGGTGCAGAATAGTTTGAACATAACCAGTTGTACTGGCTATAATAATTAAAAATAATGAATGAAATTTTATTTCTAGTAATATACAGAATTGTAAAATGAAAATAGTTTTCATTCATGTTAATATTCGTCTGCTGCAGATAGAGATATGAATTAAGTTTAGAATTTGGGAAATTCTAAATTTCATTATTGAACTACTTGATTTGTTAATTAATTTATTTCATGATTAATAGTTAATTGTGAAAAATTATCCCTACTTATATTTATGGGTATGAATATATTTAGGGTTCTTGAAATTCTAATTTATATGTTTAAATTAATTAATAGTTAATTAGTTTATGTAAAGATCAATGGTTGATCTTAATTTGAAATCCTAATTATATATGAGATATATATTACCATAAAATAGTTTTTCGGGTGAATTGGAAATTTATGATCACAACATTATTTGAACTGTTATTGCAATTTTTATAACAATGTACTTAAATTCCTGATGCTTATGTATGACATGCATGAATGATGATTATGGACTAGATTTATGTGATGATGGATGAATATTTTTTGGAAAAATAGGGCTTGCGTACCCTTGCCTCATCTCAATTTTTACTCTATGGTTGTATTTCTCTTCTCCCTCGCAATGCACCTACCCCCAACTGCTGATTGAGGTTTCATAATATTTATTATGTAAATATAGAATAGCTCTATATTTAGGTAAGACCTAGGAGAAGGAGATCTAGGTACCCAGAGTTGCAAGACCAAGTCCATGGAGATGGTTACTTGAAGGCAATGCAGACTTCAAGTGGCGGGCCCATACTGATGGGCTATATAGATTAGGATGAATCTTAGTGATGCATCCTATGGCTCGGGTGAATCACTCATAGGAATGTCCATAATCATCGTTATTTGTATGCTTTTATTATTATATTATGCATGTGATGTCAATTATATAATAAGTACACAAAAACCCTCTAAAAATATTAAGTTGAAATGGCAACAGTATTAAGAACACCAGTCATGCCGTCCATCATTATGAGATGCAGAGTGAGATGCATAGTGTATCAGTGAGCATGGTGGGTTTGTTGTGCACACACAAGACTCGTCACGTGAGTTGGTACGATGCTCCCTCATCAAATATATTTGATATATAATACTATGCGCCTAAACATTGCTACCTTGTTGAGCTACACTCAAGGGTGGTTTCATTTTCGTGTAGGTATATGAATGATGGGTTAACTTAACTAAGATTTTATGATTTGTTGTGTACACACAAGGCTATAGTAATCTTAGAGGCAAAATAATCTTAGAGGCAAAATGAAATGGAAGTTACATAAGATGTAATTGGTTAAGAGTTACCTAGCCATGGACTTGTTCAAGATTTGTCATGTTACATGCGAGATCTCGGTAGGATAAATGGGATTCCATTTTACCCACTAGGAGACCTTCCAATGAGGTCTCCTGTCTTCCTTATGGAGGGCAATGGAATTCACTAAAATTTGTGGGAGTCGTGATATAATCAAAAAGACCTTGATAATCATGCATCATATTTCATGAATATCTACTCATGCATGTTGTTCTTTTATTGTAGATATAGTATGCATCATGTCTATGTCACTGTCGCTTCGAAGCATTCTAGATGCTAACAAATTCACCGGACCGAATTACATGGATTGGCTAAGGAATCTGAGGATCGTCCTCACCCAGGAGAAAGTCTCCTATATTCTTGATTCTTCTGATCTTGCTAAATCGGCAGAAAATACCACACAAGAAGAGAAAGCTGCTTATCAGAAGTGGCAAGATGATAGCACTCTAGTGCAGTGCATCATGCTAGCATCTATGAGCAATGAGCTCCAAAAGCAGTGCGAAAAAATGGATGCCAAGTCTATTCTGGTTCGCCTAAAAGAGTTGTATGGCGAACAAAGTAGAACTGTTAGATATGAGATATCTAAGCAGTCCTCCCAAGCCAAGATGGCAAAAGGTACTCCTGTTGAAACACACGTCCTTAAATTAATCAATTCGATTGATGAATTAGGGAAGTTGGGCTTCACAATGGATGGAGAGTTATGTCAAGACTTAATTCTCCAATCTCTGCCACAATCATTTTCACAGTTTATCATAAACTTCCCCATGAACAAGTTGGATGTCTCACTGCCCGAGCTCCTTAATATGCTGAAGACCATTGAATCCCACCTTGTGAAGGATAAGGGAAAGGTCTTGTTAGTGAAAGGCACCTCTAAGAAGAAGGCAAAGAAAATCCACTAAAAAGGGGAAATCATTTAATAAAGCTGTGAAACCCAAAAAAACAGATCAAGAAGAAAGGAAAGGGAAAGGAGAAAGTCTCCGAAAAAGGCACCTATTTCCATTGTGGGAAGGATGGCCATTGGAAAAGAAACTATAAGAAATATCTTAGAGAGCTGAAGTAGAAGAATGCTTCAGAGCTTCACAAGCCACTTCTTCAGGTTTGTTTGTAATTGAGGTTTATATGTCATTAACAAACTCTACTTCATGGGTATTAGATACCAGATGCGGTTCTCATATCTGCAATTCGTTGCAGGGATTGACAAGAAGTAAATGACTGAGCAAAAGGGAGTACAACCTATGTGTCGGCAATGGCGCAAGAGTTGTAGCATTAGCAGTAGGAACCTTTTGCTTGCATTTGCCTTCAGGAAAGACTATTGAGCTAAATAATTGTTATTATATTCCAGTTGTCATAAGGAATATTATTTCTGTCCCCCTGTTACTTGAACAAGGATATAAATAAATTTCAAGGGCAATGGTTGCTCCATCTTTCATTCTGATGAATTTTACGGAACTGGAAAGGTTGCCAATGGCTTGGTATTCTTGGACGTTAATGATAATTTACTTCATATTGAACAAACAAATAAAAGGAAAAGAGATGATCTTAACTTCACCTATCTTTGGCACTTAAGGCTTGGCCATATAAATGAAAATCAGATTCACAAGTTGTATAAGGATGGGTATTTTGGCTCATATGATTATGAATCGATTCCAACTTGTGAATCTTGTCTGAAAGGAAAAATGACCAAGTCTCCATTTACTAGACATGAAGAAAGGGCAACACAGTTGTTAGAGTTGGTTCAACCGATGTTTGTGGACCGATGACAACTCAAACCAGAGGTGGATATTCCTACTTCATTACATTTACAAATGATTTGTCTAGGTATGGATATGTGTATTTAATGAAATACAAATCCGAGGCCTTTGACAAATTTAAGGAATATCGAGCTGAAGTTGAGAAACAATCTGGAAAAAGTATTAAGTCCCTTTGATCAGATCGAGGTGGCGAGTATGTGACCAGAGAGTTTTTGGATTATCTAAAAGAGAATGGAATAGTTTCCGAATGGACTCCTCCCGGCACTCCACAACATAATGGGATTGCAGAGAGGAGAAATCGCACTATATTAGATATGATGCGATCCATGTTATGCTTCACAGATCTCCCCATTTCATTTTGGGATATGCTTTGCAAACAGTCAACTATCTTTTAAATAAGGTTCCAAGTAAGTATGTTTCTAGTACACCATATGAGACATAGAAGGGTAAAAAAACCAAGTCTCAAGCGCCCTAAGGTATGGGGCTGCCCATCTTATGTAAAGATACAAGATGCAGACAAACTTGGTGTGAGATCGGAAAATTGTAGATTTGTGGGTTATCCTTAAGAAATGTTTTTCTGATATATGGTGGTTTGAATTTGAAACTAGAAGGGTACACTGACTCTAGTTTTTAAACTGATCCAGATGACAACAAATCAGTTTCAGGGTACGTGTTTACTCTGAATGGTGGTGCTGTAAGTTGGAAGAGTTCCAAACAGGCCACCACAGCTGATTCAGTGATTGAAGTAGAGTACATCACTGCAAGTGAAGCTGCAAAGGAAGGGGTGGATAAAGAAGTTTCTCAATAAGTTGGGAGTTATTCCTCAAATTGCTAATCCGGTGCCCTTATATTGTGACAACACTGGGGCCGTAGCAAGCCAAGGAACCTAGATCCCATCACAAGCCAAGGAACACCCTCGAAGATATCACCTAGTTCAAGAGATCATTGGAAGATGTGATATCAGTGTCGAACGAGTCAACACAAGGAACAACACTGCAAATCCATTCACTAAGCCTCTATCACAACAGCAGTTTGAATGTCACCTAGAAAGTATGGGTATAAGACATCGAGGTAATTGGCTGCAGTGCAAGTGGGAGCTTGTTAGGAATATGCCCTAAATCCAATCACATATGATGTAATTGGTTCTATCTTTATTTATGAAATATAACTTGAGGCATTTTCATTCATCATGTGCTGTGTATATTTATTGTTATGATGAAACCCATAAATTGAGGTTCATTTTAGGGCTATGATGAGATCATACCAGTAAGACCTGAAATCTTAGAAACCTTAATTTAAGAACGTTCCTAGTCATGGGATCACTGAGTAGGGGATCAGTGATTCGGTAAGACTAGTATACTCATTACATGCTCTAAAGTAGAGGATAACTGATCTCGCAGTTGTTTGTAAAGAGTCACTAATGTAAGAGTATAGGTGCTTATTATGGAATGTGTTTACTGAAATGACTCGCTAGAAGATGGCCTAGTAGACTATGAAATAAATGTCAATAGGCTAATTCTCATGTGATAGTAGGTATAAGTAATTCTTAGACCTGAGATTACCATCGCACCTTGTAATTGTTAAATTAAGGTTTTGGTCTATTTCTTAACATGACTCTTTGAGACATGTGTAGGGTATTCTGAACCCAATGAGACTTTTATGAAGATGGTAAGTAATCAATAAGGAATCAGTGACTCCTAATATGAGAGAATGTCCTATGTATTCTACTTAGTCTTGACTTGAGAAATCTCTGACCAGAGTAGAATGAAAATTGGAAAGGAGTTTTCAATATTGCATAATTGAGTCAAATTCTTGAGAATTGGAAACATATGAATAAGTATTGGGATTTGACATTTTATCTATACCCTAACTTGTTCAAGATATTATATAACTGAAGGATTTAATTATACGGTAACTAATCACCAAAGGGTGCTCGATTGTTCGATTGAAATCTTCACTATCCAGGTAGTCATGACACGTTATTAGACGTCAATCTTAACTTGTAGGTCTATACAATTAAGAGTTAATCAAATAATTTTATTAAAGAGTTTAATGATATTATTTAGAATATAATTATTGGACCTACTACTGGTTTAGTATGGAACCCAATGGGTCACACACAATACATGTTTTTCCCGTAACCAAAATTTAATAGTTTAAAATTTGGATCGGGCAGTTAAAATTTTCGCTAACACAAATTACCTTATAACGGTCACACACCTTATTAAAGAAGGTTATCACGGAACTAAATATCAGTTACACGGGCATGAAAATTACCGAATACGATTCGGTTAAATTTATAAAATACACATGCACAACAATTTAATTGGTTGATGAGTTTTTTAAACGAATTGGATGCAACGTTCTTCATGAAAATGTTTTGGTGGCCGTTTGTGCATTATTCACTAATAATGATGCAGCATTCATTTTCATAACGTACATTCACAGCCATGAATGTGTCTGCATGAGAAAATAAAAAGAGTAATAATAATTTAAAAAAAAAAAAAGAAAAGGACATTGACTGGTTTAGGGGACGTTCCACATTTTGAAAAACCAAGAGAGAGAGAGAGAGTCTCTTGGGTGTGTCGAGAGTCAGAAAAGAAGGAGAGAGAGTTTTTCCTGTGTGTGTGGCCGTTAAGTAAGAGCCAAAGAAAATAACACGAGTTCCACTGCGACCTTTCGAGAAAGAGTTTCTCGATTTTGTACGAGGAAGCCTAGTGTGGATACAGTGAAGGGAGTGCACTTGTACGTCTAGTCAAAGGATCGACCTAAGAGGTTCGTGATTGGACATAGTGGTTCGAGGCAGCGATGCCAAATAGCATTAACCCGAGGAATACAACACAAGGACTGAGTCAGAGTCCTTGTAGATATAATTCTAAACATCCTTATTTGTAATAATTTCGAATTACCTCGAAGTGACCGCTGGGATTGAGAATAAAATTTTTTCAAAAATCTAACTTCCGTTGTGCCACAATTCCCAACAGTTGATGCCGGCGAAGAGCCTCCCGAAGACTGCCTGGTTGAGTAGGGATTTGAAGAAATTAAGAATGGGAGGAACGTCGTCATTTTGGTAAAATATGGGCAGTAGCACACAATCATTTGCTACCTTCGCCGTCATGTGATAAAACTGTCACGCCTTCATTAACGGAGTTGAGGTAGGACTAGCGAATGCTGGATTTAAATGGTGGCAAATTTAATTGGAGGATTAATTTAGTGGCCGATAATAAATTCATGGACCATTTTGACAGTTCTCTCTTATTATAAGTATTTCTCATTTATTACAATGTATTTTATTATTTGTATATTTAACTGCTAAAAAATCTATCCAAAAAAATAGTCGAAGCGGTTAGCTTGAAAAAGCCAATTCGAAAAAAGTCGGACCTACAATTCACTAAAAAAACCACCCGACCCCAGCTATTCACCACACTACATAAAACAGTTCCTCTGGCTTTGTACGTATCCGTGAGTCATAAAGCTGAGTCAAATGCATACCATAAAGTATTTGCACCTCCTATTTCAGATTCAACTAAAGTGAATAGCACTTGCATATGTTTGTGTATAGATCAAATAAACTGTTAGTAAGATTTTACGGTTGTGAGTGTTATTCTTGGTCAAGTCACCTGCCCAAGTACACATGAGATTCCTACTATCCAAGAGCTTAGTTGATTGTTCCTGAATCCGAAGAGAAGAAACTCCTCACTACAGAAAAATCTACTCATAGTGGCACTTGTTATAATTTTGTAAGAAAATTTAGGTGGTTGAGTGTACAAACCACATACTGAATCCTAATAATTATTTGGTATGTCAACAAAAAATATTACATTATCTTAAAATATTAAATATTACTAATAGATAGAAAATATGTTATATAACATTTTGGGGAAATTGTACGGGTGGTACATTACTTTTTGGCAATGTTTCATATTGGTACATTACTTTTTTTTGTTTCACTTTGGTACATTTCTTTTTGAAACCGTTTCTTAATGATGCGTTCCGTCAATTTTGGCCTAACGCCGTTAAATGTGCTGACGTGGCCACCTGATGTGGATGCCACGCGTGCATAAATGCTGATATGGCATGCCACCTAATATTCTAAATGAAATAAACATAAAAAATTTAATAAAAATATAGGAAAATAATAAAAAAATTGGCAAAAATTATTTAAAAAATAAAAATTTTAAAATATATAGGAAATAATTTTTATAAAAAAATATAGAAAATAATAAAATAAAAATTTTTCAAAATATATGGAAAATAATAAAAAAATTTCAAAAATATACAAAAAATAATAAAAAATTTATTTTTTAAAAAACATAGAAAATAAAAAAAATTAAAAAGTGTACAAAAATTTAAAAATATATGAAAATAATAAAAAAATTTAAAAATATACAAAATAATAAAAAATTTTAAAATTTTTTTAAAAAATATAGAAAATAATACAAAATTTTAAAAATATATGTAAAATAATAAAATATATTAAAATATATGAAAATTAATAAAAATTTCAAAAATATATAGAAAATAATAAAAAGTAGTTGTAAGCGTACACGAAAAAGATGGACACCGGTATAAAAAAAAGGAGAAGACAAACAAAGAGAAGAAATATCAGATGTTAAAAAAATGGCAACATGATGTTGAGAGAGTTGGCTAGCCTCAACATGAACTTTAGTGGTATCTTCCAGCAGGTCCAGACCAAGCTTGGCAGCAATTTCAAATTCGTTGGTTCCCCAGTTTTAAATTTTTTCCAAAAGCATTAATTTTTATAAAATTTAAAGTTTTTTAAAATATAAATTTTTAACATTTAAAAAAATTTGAACTTTTTAATAAAAGTTAAAATTAAAAATTTTATAAAAAATTTGAAATTGGGGAGCCACCAAATCTGAATTTGCTACCAAGCTTGGTCTGAACTCACTAGACGACATCGTTGAAGTTCATGTTGAGATCGGTTGACTCCCTCCCTCAATATTATGTGTAGCGCCTATAATTTCTATATATTTTTGAGATTTTTTATGATTTTCCATATATTTTTTATTTTTTATTTTCTATATATTTTTTAAAATTTTTTCATTAATTTCCCTATTTTTTTAAAAAATTATTTTAAATTTTAAATTTTTTATTTTCTATATTTTTTGAAATTTTTATTATTTTCCATATATTTTTTAAATTTATTATACACTTCTTTATTTTTTTATTATTTTCTATATTTTTTAAAAAAAATTTAAATTTTTTTATTATTTTCTGTATATTTTTAAAAAAATTTATTATTTTCCATATATTTTTAAAAAAATTTATTTTATTATTTTCTATATTTTTTTAAAAAATTATTTCCTATATATTTTAAATTTTTTATTTACTTTTTAAATAATTTTTCTATTTTTTGAAAATTTTTACCAATTTTTTTATTATTTCCTATATATTTATTAAATTTTTTATATTTATTTCATTTAGAATATTATGTGGCATGCCATATCAGCATTTATGCACGCGTGGCATCCATATCAAATGGCCACGTTAGCACATTTAACGCCATCATGCCGAAATTGACGGAATGCATCATTAAGAAACGGTTTCGAAAAGAAATGTACCAAAGTGAAACAAAAAAAAAAATGTACCAATATGAAACATTGCCAAAAAGTAATGTATCACCCGTGCAATTTTCCCATAACATTTTTTATTAATGTGTCAAATATTCACTGCTCAAGTTTACAGATAATATGGTGAACTCGGCTTATATAAGAATCTTCCAAATTTTATGGATTTCTGTAAACAATTTATAAATCGAGAATATGTAGAACACATTTCAGGTGTATTTATCATTTTTTTGGCATATGGAGGAGACACATAGGCTTATAAAGGGTAAAAGAAAGAGGGGATAAAAGGGGCTCGAGAAGTCTCACGGGTGAGATATAACCTAGAATTTCAATGTCGCGAGACAAAAGCAGTACTAACTATGCTAAACCCTCTTTCTCGGATTTATCATTTTTGTTGTGTGTTCTTTTTCTTTCTTAGATAGATTACAAATTAACCCACAGAACATCAACATTCAACTTTTAAATACTGTTCAAGTGCATGCATCAATTTGCTCAGTTTTACATTTGTCTACCTACAACTCAAGGTAGAAACTGTCGTCCAGATAGAATTAAATTTGTTAAGTATAGATAACGTAGTGTTCAAAAGTTTAATGAAATCTAACTAATACTGTGAATGGTGCATGGGCGAGGGCCCGGTGAGACCACTTCTGAAATAATTGCATTCTCTTTGAAGATGCTACAAGCCAGAAATTAACCATACTTCTTTTTTTGGCCAAAACAGACATTTTATTCAACAAAAAAACCACAACCACATCATTATGTTTATTAGGTATAGTAGTATAGCCAGTATGTCCGCTCTAAGAAGTATACATAAAGAGGGAAGAATAACCTCTACCCAATTACTCGGAAAATCCCTCTTTTTATACCCTTGTGCAACATGATTTGCCCATATATTTGCCTCTTGACCAATCTTCTTGATCTGCAAATGTGTAAAACAGCTTTGCATCCTTTGAATACTGTGAATGATAGAAGCCAAATTCCATCGTAACTTAGATCCAATCTTCATAAGCTCTGTGCAAACAACTTCCGAATCAGTTTCTACCACAATTTGCCACCATCCCTTCACTTCAGCAAGACGAAGTCCCTCATAAACAGCAGTTGCTTCAACATTGTCAACATTGAGTCTAGAAAAGCACTGACCAGTACAAGCAACAAGTACACCTAATTCATCTCTCGCGACTATGCCAATACCAGACCTTCTCATATCTGAATCAAAGGCACCATCTCAATTTCTCTTGATCATGCCCCTCTTGGAACCAACCACTTCTCCAGCAGCATAAAGCTCCTTCTTTACATCCTTATGGCCCTAATCCTTAGACATCAAACATAGCTAGAACTCCTCCACAGCCCTTCTAGCCCTTATAGTCAAAGAAAGAGGATTAGGGACAACTTCCTGAAACACAAGGGAGCATCTCTCCTTCCATACATGCCATAAAGAGAAAGCTACCATCATCAGAAAATCCTCCCTTTCCTTTTTCATTATCCTCGCAGTGAGTTGTAGATCTTCAAGCCACTTCCCTATGGTACAAAGACCAAACTTGCTAATCCTCAATCCCAACATCTCATGCCATTAATATGCGGTCCAAGGACAAAGTAAGAGAGCCTGTTCCACTACTTCTACCTCACCGTAAAACTGACATCTGTCATAGTTACTCAAATGTTACTCTTCATATTAACCTAAACAGCAATATTATTTGATACAGCTCTCTAGAGGAATAGTTGACTCTTTGGAGGACACTTAGTGTGCCAAATACCACACCATGCTTTCTTGCCCAGGGAGTAGGAGGTGGATGCTGTAGTAGTGATAGCCTTCCATTTTTCTCAAAGGGCCAAATGTGCTTGTGTTCTCTATTATCACTAGGTAAGGGCAATCCCTCAATCACTTCCATGTTCTCATATGATATAAGACCAGTCAAACATGCTAACTTCCACACTTTGATAGATCAATCAATAAGATTACATACTCATAGTTATTGTCAACTTCATTAGGGCCCACACTATGTAATCTATTATCAGAGGAAGTTGGTAACCATGGATCCTACCAGACTCTAATTCTCCCTCCATCTCCAACCTGCCACAAAAGTCCTTTCCTCATAAACTCTCTACCTTCAATAATGCTACTCCATAACCAAGAGGATCTATCTCCCTTTCTTGGTTCTAGAAAATTAGAGTGGGGAAAGTAAAGTCCTTTGATGACCTTGGCCCACAAAGTAGATGGTTCTTGTAATAGCCTCCAAGCCACTTTAGCAAGCAAAGCTAGGTTAAAATCCTGCATATCTTCACCTTTAGGCTCTGTTAACTTGCTCCATTTAACACAATGTATCTTCCTCTCTTCCTCTTTTTGACCCCAACAATACCAAGTAACCATATTGTTAATCTTCTCACACCATCGCTTAGGAATTTTAAAGTAGCTTATGAGGTGTGGAGGGATCACACCTATAATAGCTTTGATTAAAACTTCTCTTCCTACAAAAGATAGCAAACCTTATTTCCAACCTTTAAGCTTCTGTAAGATTCTGTCAAATAAAAATCTCAAAGTTACTATCTTTGACCTCCCCCATTCCATAGGAATACCCAAGTACCTACCAGGTCTTGCATTAGTTGGTAAGCCAAGGGTGACTCCCACTGAATTTCTTATTCTGTGTGATGCATCCTTGCTGAATAGAATTGAGGATTTTTGATAGTTCACCACTTGACCTGTGGCAGAACTGTACAATTGTAATATATTCTTCAACTGGAGAACATTCCTATCCGTAGCTTCAATAAACAAGGCAACATAATCCGCAAAGAACAAGTGGGAGAGTAGTGAACAGCTCTTGTACTTCCTTAATACCTTAAGCTCCTTTTTATGAATGGCATCTTTGATCATGTAAGAAAGCACATCAGATACAAAGAAAAACAAGTAAGGAGAAAGGGTGTCTCCTTGCCTTAAGCCTCTTTGTGGTTTGAATTCCTCAAACTTCTTGCCACTCAGCATAAGCCTATAAGAGACTTCTCACACAAGACATGATCCACATGAGCCATTTATTACTAAAACCCATTTTCTTCATCAATCTCTCTAAAAAATTCCAACTCACTCTATCATAGGCTTTTTTTATATCTATTTTAACATAACACCATTCCTTCTTTCCTCGTTTTTTTACGCCTAAGGAAGTGAAAAATCTCATGGGCTACAATAATGTAATCTTAGATTAACCTCCCAGTGATAAAAGCAATTTGTTCCTCGGAAACAATAGTAGGAAGAATGGGTTTCAATTGTTTACTAAGATTTTTGAAACAATTTTGTATAGAAAATTGCACAAACTATTTGACCTAAATTGTGATGGTTCCTCAGGTCCTATGACCTTTGGAATTAAGACTAGATCAATGGAATTAAGAGAGCAAGGCATATTACCTGAGTTCAAAGAAATGAAGGACAACAACTGTCACTTCAATACCTATAATATCCCAATAAGAATGAAAAAAGAAACCATTAAAACCATCAGGACCTGGTGCCTTGTTTGCCACAAGTTGAAAGTCTGCCCTTGACACCTCACCAAGTTTAATATTTCTATCCAATGACACTCTCAATGACTCATTAATTTTAGGCATTATGATAGCAAGAACATCTTCCATGTGCTATGCTCCTTCCTCCTCAAATAAAGAGCTATAGTAACTTCAAAAAGTCTACCCACTGACCCTTGTCATTTTCAATCCTCACTACCTTATTCTTTGCCCTTCTTTGAATTGTGGATTGATGAAAGAAGGAAGTACTTTTATCCCCTGCTCGAAGCCACCTATTCCTAGATCTTTGATGCCAATAGAGCTCTTCTAGTTTCCACAACCTATCAATCTCACTTTCAATCTCTAGTACTCTTTGTTTAGGCGCCTGATCAGCAGCAAAAAAAACTTGCAACTGCTATTTAAGTTCCTCAATTCTTTTAAGATTGTTTGAAAAAACTTTTCTGCTCCACCCTCTAAGTTTAACACCACAGCCTTGTAGCTTGCCTCCTATGATTTGCAAACCCTCTTGCACCTCCAGCTAGAGTCAATGACTTCTCCACAACCTTTGTCTGTAGCCTAGAAGTCCTCAAATCTGAAATATCTCGGCCCCTTCACCTCTTCCTAGTGAGTATTCATAACTAACGGATAGTGGTCAGACCCTAGGGTCACTTCATGAAGCGCTATGCGCTATAGTGTTAGGAAACACTGCCTTCCAAGACACAACTTAAAGCTCTATCTAGCCTCTCTCTAATCCCTCCTTCTCCCTCTCTCTTATTCCTCCGGGTAAAAGCAGCCCCATTAAAACCACACTCTATAAGTCCTAATTCTTGATATTCCTCTCTTCCTTGGCTCCCTCTCCTAGCTTCTCCTGTTGATGGGTAATATCATTGAAATCACCAATGCATAACCAAGGTTATTTCACCCTTCTATCTATTTCTCGAAGCTTATCCCAGTTCTCCTGTCTAAGCCAAAAATCACAATTAGCATGTGTCCAAGTGATCCCACACTTCACCCTATCATCTGCACATGTTAACCTTATATCAATGAAATTCTTTGATTTTGCTAAAAGCTCTACCCTAGAACCATTGAACAGTAAAGCTAAACCTCCACTTATCCCTATGGGATCTACTACAGTCATATTTGCCATTCTAAGTCTTCTACTTATTTTCCTTATCTTTTATGTTCTATTCTTAGTTTCCATCAAAAAGATGAAGCCTAGCTTATAAAGCTTGGTTAGATCCCCCAAGGTGTCGAACTATCAGGGCTGACCCCACCCCCTGACAATTCCAACTAATAAAAATCATTGGTCCATGGTGCCTGCCTCTGGCTAGCCACCACCACCATCCTTATCACCAAACACATCAACTATAGGGACATGAAAGAGGTCCCCCCCCCCCCCCCCCCCCCCCCCCCCGATCTTGCAAGAGTGTCATTTTCCTTTCCCCCACAACGCTTCTTGAAATACTAGCTTTACTATCCAACTCATGCTCCACATCAAAAGGTATCTCAACAAAATATTGCACCCCCACATTATCCCCAGTCTGAACCCTCTTATTCACAGGCTCTTCACAAAGATTCTCATCCTTTTTCACCAAGGTCTCAATGTTTGACTTCTCTCTCAAGGTTAAGCGACGTCTGCACCCCCAAATGCCCAATTCCTACCTCTTCCTCCATCAAAGCTACCATTCGTGCCCTGACTTTATTAGAGGAATAGTAACCTATTGTTTTTGTCTCATCCTCTTTATTTTCAGAAATTAACCATACTTAGATTTTTGGAAACAATGGTCAATTTTGGTAAATGTCAGATTCTATTATGAAAGTTTCTGTTGAGACCTCATTTTAGCCGGGAAAGTATCTGGATCTGGACGTTAGAAAAATTCAGGGCCATTGTTAAGGACATCAAATTATCTTCAATTTGATATACCATAGACCCCGAGATTTGATCCACAGAAAAATATATGATTTTTAAGTGAAATTGGCTGAATCTATCTTATTCATTTATCTTGGCTAGTTTTCTTTGAAAAATTGCATCTAATTATTGAAAGGCCCAAATTAAGCAATATTAGTGTTATTTGGATCTCAACTCATGAAAGATTAAGGAAAAAATGTAACGTAGTATCAAAAGTTAAGAACAAGTTAAGAAAAGAATGATTTTTTGTGCCCTAAGGAATTGTAAAGGCCGGTAAAAACTAAAAGTATTTGAAATATTATGTGGGACACATTTAAGCGGCTTTTCATAAATTTCTTCTTCAAGTAAATCTTAACTAACTAAATTTTAATAAGAAAATAGAAAAAAGAAATAAAATCATATATAGGCAATTTGAGGGTTTCACTTAAGGAGGCGAAAAGAAAAGGGAGTGGAAAAGGGAGGGGAGCTCTTAGCTTGGTAAAGGGCAACTCACGGCTGAGGAAGGTGAAAGGCCCCACATCTCTGACCGGCAGAGCCGTCCATGGCCTCCGCGCACCAACGTCCTTTCGCAACCATCTCATACGCTAATTTCTGACCGAGATCGAGCATTGTCCCACCAGACGAGGCCAGCCTCTCCTTGCCCGAGTCCTACACGCCATCTCCGTTGCCGGCCCTCTTCTTCCACCTCTGAAACTGTCCCGTGCTTCACCTCGATGTAAGCCAGAATAATATAAAATGGATAATCTCAATGGCTACAATTGAAGAAAATAATATTATAAAATTGATTTTTCACTAATTCTTTCTATAGGCACAAATTGTGCAAGAAAGACTTACCGGGAAATGGAGTAGAAGAAGATAATTCGACTATAAATTCAAGAACACAAGAATACAAACTAACAAATTTATAAAAATAAAAATTTGTTACTGATTTAAGTCGAGGTCTGTGGCTGTCACAGTGTCTTTAAGATTGATTCGTCCCCTCTGGTCGTGCTGAGGAAGCGTGGACTTCAATCTCCCAGGATACAACGACGCCGAGCTTGAGGTTGCACAAGACCCGCAGCTGGAGGCGAACTGGAACCGAAGCCAGAAACCACGAAAAACTATGCAGATGCAGAGAGGGAGAAGAGAGAGAGCTCTAGAGCTTGTTGTGTTTAGAACCTATGGAGGGGGCCTCTATTTATAGGCTGGTGGCTTAAATGGCAGAGAACCGGACAATTGAATGCCCGAACCGACCGTCAATGCATTGAACCAGACATTAAAAGGGCTAAACCGGACGTTAAGAGCCCTTAATTGCACCGAACCGGCCAATTAAGCCGATTGAACTGGTCATTCAGTGCCCCTTAATGCGGCCAAATTTATTGAAGGAGGAAAAATTTTTTCCAAAAATGGCAAAACTAGGCCGGCACCTCCAGCCATAGGCGGAACCCGCGAGAAAGCCGTTTATTGTAGCTGAAGTAGTTACTTATCGTAAGACTACTCTTAGCTTATAAACCCTTTGAAATTCTCATCCCTAATCGATGTGGGATTGAGTTTCTGCATTTCCTATATGGGCTCTTTGAGCCCTATGGGCCCCTATAGGCCTGGGTCTCTTCATGGGTTTTTATAAACTCAATCCATAACCATTGTAAACAATAGGCCCATGGACTTAAACCCATTTCAATTCCTTCAATTTCTCATTCAATTGGACTTAGGCCCAAATATAATTTTCAATTCATGAGAATAATTTCTCATTCAATTTAATGCCATTTTTCCAACAATCCCCCACATGAATGAAAATTGTTTTATTTTGACTCTGTGGTGGTTTCCAACAAGTGAATCTTGCATAGGATAGGTAGGGTAACCCTTTGAACCTTCCCTTGTAAAGGTACATTTACTTTACTAGCTGTCCAGTAGACACGATGTCCTTGAACTGTCCCGCTTTCTTGTGTAAAGGATCATATACCTCACGCAAGAGTTCACAACACTTCTGTTTCGTTCTCACGGTTGTGTTCGTTTGGCCATGAACACCGTCCTAGTTCTGTGAGAGTTTCTAAAGAATTAAGCCCTTTATTCTCCTTTGAAGCGGACCCACTTCTCTCTCACATAGGTGATTTATAATCTCAAGAGTATTCTGCCTACTCTTTTATAAATCATTAAAGCATCTAAATGCTAACCTCAACATGATAATATCACTGTTTCTTATAAAGGAACGGGTTGAGGAATAATCCCCCCACAGTGACCTCATCATATCTTATGAGTAGGTTGTCCCTTTGAACCTAGATCTTGGGATCTCTAGTCAACAAGGTAGGGTTTTCCTTCATAAAACCTTTTCTTTCATGGGCTTCAGTCCCATTCCTTTTGACGTTTTCTCAACTAGTTCTCTATTTAACCCTTTGGTTAGCGGATCCGCTAAATTATCTTTTGACTTCACATAGTCAATTGTGATAATTCCAGTTGAGAGTAATTTTTTAATGGTATTGTGTCTCCGACGTATATGTCTAGACTTACCATTATACATTTGACTTTGTGCCATTCCAATAGCAGACTGACTGTCACAATGTATACATATTGGTGGCACCGGTTTTTTCCATTCTGGGATATCCTCAAGAAAATGGCGCAGCCATTCAGCCTCTTCTCCACACTTATCTAAGGTTATAAGCTCAGATTCCATTGTAGATTGGGCTATCACTGTTTGTTTTGAGGATTTCCATGACACAGCTGCTCCTGCTAATGTGAATATATATCTACTTGTAGATTTCGAGTCTTTTATATCAGATATCCAGTTTGCATCATTGTACCCTTCAATTACGGCTAGATATCTGGTATAGTGCAGCCCATAATCCCGAGTATATCTTAGGTACCGTAATACCCTCGCAATTGCCTTCCAGTGGTCGGCACTCGGGTTACTTGTATATCTACTCAGCCTACTAACTGTGTAGGCTATATCTGGTCTAGTACAACTCATTAGATACATCAAGCTACCAATAACTCTTGAGTATTCCACCTGTGAAATACTCTCTCCTCTATTCTTCGATAGATGGAGACTTGTATCTAATGGTGTTCTAGCGATACCAGAATCATTCTTGTTAAATTTCTCAAGAATTTTGTCCACATAGTGGGACTGACTTAAGATAAGTCCTTCTGATGTTCTCGTGATCTTAATTCCTAAAATCCCCCCACAGTGACCTCATCAGATCTTATGAGTAGTTGTCCCTTTGAACCTAGATCTTGGGATCTCCAGTCAACAAGGTAGGGTTTTCCTTCATAAAACCTTTTCTTTCATGGGCTTCAGTACCATTCCTTTTGACGTTTTCTCAACTAGTTCTCTATTTAACCCTTTGGTTAGCGGATTCGCTAATTATCTTTTGACTTCACATAGTCAATTGTGATCATTCCAGTTGAGAGTAATTGTTTAATGGTATTGTGTCTACGACGTATATGTCTAGACTTACCATTATACATTTGACTTTGTGCCATTCCAATAGCAGACTGACTGTCACAATGTATACATATTGGTGGCACTGGTTTTTCCCATTCTGGGATTCCTCAAGAAAATGGCGCAGCCATTCAGCCTCTTCTCCACACTTATCTAAGGCTATAAACTCAGATTCCATTGTAGATCGGGCTATCACTGTTTGTTTTGAAGATTTCCATGACACGGCTGCTCCCGCTAATGTGAATATATATCCACTTGTAGATTTCGAGTCTTTTATATCAGATATCCAGTTTGCATCACTGTACCCTTCAATTACGGCTGGATATCTGGTATAGTGCAGCCCATAATCCCGAGTATATCTCAGGTACCGTAATACCCTCACAATTGCCTTCTAGTGGTCGACACTCGGGTTACTTGTATATCTACTCAGCCTACTAACTGTGTAGGCTGTATCTGGTCTAGTACAACTCATTAGATACATCAAGCTACCAATAACTCTTGAGTATTCCACCTGTGAAATACTCTCTCCTCTATTCTTCGATAGATAGAGACTTGTATCTAATGGTGTTCTAGCGATACCAGAATCATTCTTGTTAAATTTCTCAAGAATTTTGTCCACATAGTGGGACTGACTTAAGATAAGTCCTTCTGATGTTCTCGTGATCTTAATTCCTAAAATCACATCAACAAGGCCCATATCTTTCATGTCAAATCTTGCATTCAACATGTTCTTGGTAGATTTGATAATTTTCTCATCACTACCAATAATGAGTATGTCATCTACATATAAACATAAAATGACGTAACTATTTTCCGTCTCTTTTATGTAAATACATTTATCACACTCATTAATTTTGTAGCCATTGGTAATCATTGTATTATCAAATTTTTCATGCCACTGTTTTGGCGCTTGCTTCAAGCCGTACAATGATTTAACCAATTTGCATACTTTCTTTTCCTTTCCTGGAGACACAAACCCCTCGGGTTGTTCCATATAGATTTTTTCATCTAAATCTCCATTTAGGAATGCCGTTTTCACATCCATTTGATGTACCTCTAAATTACGCAATGCCGCAATTGCAAGTATCATCCTAATGGAATTTATTCTCGTCACAGGAGAATAAGTGTCAAAATAATCAAGGCCTTCCTTTTGCTTGTATCCCTTGATAACAAGTCTAGCCTTGTATTTATCTATAGAGCCATCCGCTCTCATTTTCCTTTTAAAGATCCACTTAGATCCTAATGGTTTATAGCCGGGAGGAAGATCGACTAACTCCCACATATGATTCTGTAAAATAGAATCAATTTCACTGTTGATCGCCTCTTTCCAAAGAGGTCCCTCTGAAGAAGTCACGGCTTCTTTATATGTCTGTGGTTCTTTTTCCAACAGATATGTTATAAAATCATCTCCAAATGATTTTTCCACTCTCGCCCTTTTACTACGTCTAGGCTCAAATTCATGATCAGAACCTTGATCCGATTCATGACTTTTATAATTCATAGCTTTGGCGGTTCGTTTCGATGATCTAGATCCTTCGTTGGATCTATATGGAAATACATCTTCAAAAAATGATGCATTTCTCGATTCCATTATCGTATTCTTTTGTATATCATGAATCTTTTATTCATACGCAAGGAATCGATACGCATTACTATTATGTGCATAGCCTATAAAAACACAATCCACTGTTTTAGGACCTATTTTTACCTTTTTCGGTGTTGGTATTGCTACTTTTGCAAGACACCCCCACACTCGTAAGTGTTTGTAGGATGGTCTCCTACCATGCCATAGTTCATATGGCGTCTTTTCCTCTTTCTTTCGAGGTACCTTATTTAGAAGGCAATTGCTTGTCAAAATAGCTTCCCCCCACATGTTCTGGGGTAACCCTGAACTCAGAAGTATCGCATTCATCATTTCTTTCAATGTGCGACTTTTCCGTTCAGCAACACCGTTTGACTGAGGTGAGTAGGGCGCAGTTACTTCATGGACTATTCCATGTTGTGCACAAAAGTCACCAAATGGTGCTTCATATTCACCGCCTCTATCACTTCTTAGTCTTTTTATTCTCTTATTGAGTTGATTCTCAATTTCATTCTTATAGAGAATAAATTTTTCTAAGGCTTCATCTTTGCTCTTAAGCAAATACACATAACAGTACTTTGTGCTATCATCGATAAAAGTAATAAAATACTTATTACCGCCTCTTGTTTGTACAGACTTTAAGTCACAAACATCACTATGAATTAGGTCAAGTGGTTCGGTATTTCTTTCAACGGTTTGAAAGGATGACCTCGTTAATTTAGCTTCTACACAAATTTTGCATTTGTGTTTAGAATCAATCTGGAATGTCGGTATGTGTTCCATGTTAATTAGTTTCCGAATTGAATCATAATTAACATGTCCTAGTCTACCATGCCATAAACTGGAAGACCCAATCAAATAAGAGGAAGAGGCTTTATCTTTATTGATCATTGTCAATACATTGAGCTTAAAAAGCCCATTACATTCATACCCCTTTCCAACATACATACCGGATTTCGTTATTATAACTTTGTCTGACTCAAATACTATACGAAATCCATGTTTACTCAGCAAGGAACCAGAAACCAGATTCTTTCGGATCTCTGGCATGTACAGCACGTTGTTGAGAGTCAGCATCTTCCTGGAGGTCATTTTCAGCACCACTTTACCTTTGCCTTTGCCTTCGACTTCTGACGAGGCAGAGTTCCCCATGTAAAGTTTCTCTCCACTAACCGGCTCAAAGCTTGTGAAGAGATCTCTGTTGGAGCAGATGTGCCGGGTGGCTCCAATGTCAATCCACCATTCCTTCGAATTTGACCCCACCAGGTTCACTTCAGAGACCACAGCAGAAAGGTTGATGTCGGAAACATCTTGGGATATCGCATCAACCACATTGGCCTCGGGCTTCTTCTTCTTTGGAAGCCGGCAATCAGTAGACCTGTGGCCTTTCTTGCCACAGTTGAAGCACTTTCCTTGGAATTTCGACTTGGAAACTCCACCTTTGGGCCCGGCCACTTTAGGCCCAGTCTTGCCCTTATTCTTTTTGGGCTTTTGCCCATGCTCGACCACGTTGGCCTTCGCAACACCTGCAACAGGAATGTTCTTCTCGGACCCCCTGTTGTCTTCTTCAATTCGAAGTCTAACTACGAGGTCTTCAAGCGACATTCCCTTTCGCTTGTGCTTCAGATAGTTCTTGAAGTCCTTCCAAGCCGGTGGTAGCTTCTCAATTATTGCAGCCACCTGAAAGGTTTCACTCAGAACCATCCCTTCAGCATGAATTTCATGCAAGATTACCTGAATCTCTTGCACTTGACTGATCACTGTTTTGGAATCCACCATTTTATAGTCGAGGAACCGTCCGACGACAAACTTCTTTGTGCCAGCATCCTATGTCCTATATTTGCGGTCCAGGGAATCCCACAGTGTTTTCGCCGTCTTCAGTGTACAATACACGTTGTACAGCGAATCATGCAGCCCGTTCAGAACGTAATTTCTGCACAGGAAATCAGAGTGGTGCCAGGCATCAACAGCTTGAGCTGCCTGGACATCCGATTGTTCTTAAGGAAGCTTGGGAGCCTCCTCAGTCAAGAGCCGAGCAAGGTTCAGGGTGGTCAAGTAGAAGAGCATCTTTTATTGCCACCTTTTGAAGTTCAACCCATTGAACTTCTCAGGTTTTTCACTGTGGTTGATAGGAACCACAATAGGCACCGAGCCAGCAGGCACAGAGCCTGTGCCTCCAAGAGGCATGGGCACCAGAGCCCCTAGCCACAGTGGCAGCATCAATAGTGGAAACAACAGCCGGGTTGTTTTCAGTAGCCATCTGAGATCAAAGAACAAACCGAATCAATCTTAAGTTTGTAAGTCGGAATAATATAAAATGGATAATCTCAATGGCTACAATTGAAGAAAATAATATAATAAAATTGATTTTTCACTAATTCTTTCTATAGGCACAAATTGTGCAAGAAAGACTTACCGGGAAATGGAGTAGAAGAAGATAATTCGACTATAAATTAAAGAACACAAGAATACAAACTAACAAATTTATAAAAATAAAAATTTGTTACTGATTTAAGTCGAGGCCTGTGGCTGTCACAATGTCCTTAAGATTGATTCATCCCCTCTGGTCGTGCTGAGGAAGGGTGGACTTCAATCTCCCAGGATACAACGACGCCGAGCTTGAGGTTGCACGAGACCTGCAGCTGGAGGCGAACTGGAACCGAAGCCGGAAACCACGAAAAACTATGCAGATGCAGAGAGGGAGAAGAGAGAGAGCTCTAGAGCTTGTTGTGTTTAGAACCTATGGAGGGGGCCTCTATTTATAGGCTGGTGGCTTAAATGGCCGAGAACCGGACAATTGAATGCCCGAACCGGCCGTCAATGCATTGAACCGGACATTAAAATTGCACCGAACTGGCCATTCAGTGCCCCTATTAAGGTTGGCCCCTTAATGCCGTCCCTTAATACGGCCTTTAAGCCCCTAAACTGCCCGGAATCCGAAGAGTTGGGTATCCGAGGCAAATTTATTGAAGGAGAAAAAAAAATTTCCAGAAATGGCAAAACTAGGTCGGCACCTCCAGCTATAGGCGGGAGCCGCGAGAAAGCCGTTTATTGTAGCTGAAGTAGTTACTTATTGTAAGACTACTCTTAGCTTATAAACCCTTTGAAATTCTCATCCCTAATCGATGTGGGATTGAGTTTTTGCATTTCCCTATATGGGCTCTTTGGGCCCTATGGGCCCTTATAGGCCTGGGCCTCTTCATGGTTTTTATAAACCCAATCCATAACCATTGTAAAAAATAAGCCCATGGACTTAAACCCATTTCAATTCCCTTCAATTTCTCATTCAATTGGACTTAGGCCCAAATATAATTTTTAATTCATGAGAACAATTTCTCATTCAATTCAATGCCATTTTTCCAACACTCGATTCCATCTCCAATTTCACATACTGTGATCTTCCTTCTTAAAGCTTCTTCCATTGTGCTCCCATTGGTTTCGAGCATCAACCCGGCCACCTCGAATGCTTCCCCATCACCACCAAGCTCACGGCAGCACTCGTTGGCCCTTGTATAGCCGATTCTTCGAGCTCATACCTGCAACCAGCGCCTCTCTGCCTTCTCTTCGAGCTCCAGCTACAACTGCTGGGCACCTCACCACACCACCGACCACCAGAACCACACCAAGAATCGGCCTCACTGAGCCATGCTCGAGTCGTCTCTTCTATTCAAACTTGTGACTGTCTTCAACCCATTACTGAGCCGCCGAGCAGCAGCGCCTTGAGCAACGCTGCCACCTGACCGCAGCTGTAGTTCCTCTGCTTCACTGTTCTGATCGAGCCTCCCTCTCGACTCGTTCTCCGTTTGGTAAGTAGGTAAGGTTTCGTTTTCCATAGGCACTGTCAATGTCAGACTCAGGTTGTGTTGAAGGCGCTGGGGCAGTGCTTGGTTTTCTTGTTGCCGTGAGTGTGTTGGAAGTTGTTTGGTTTCTGATTGACGTGAATTTGCTGGAGTATTCTTATCTTTGGTGGTTGATAGCTCATGTTTGAGTCGTTTGGCTGTGTCAATCGTGCTTGTTGCTGTATTAGTTGGTTTGGTGTCTTTTACCACCCATTCTTTCGCCCTATGCCATTTGATTGCATTTCGATCCCTTTCCAGAGGCTTTGTCACATGGTCGAATCATTCCCTGGACTTAAGCTCTTATTACTGGTTCTAAAGTTGATTTTACTCGAAAAATACAAATGTCCTGCGATCTAATAACTGGTGATGCTATCTAGTTGCTGTTTAGGGTTGCCATTGAGTTGAAATGCATTGTCCTTCACTGCATTGAGTTGTTGAATAGCACTAATGGGTTGAAGAACGCTGTGTTCAGTTGTGACAGTGGTAGCATGCTGGAACTTGCCATTTTCTGCCGCTTTCCACTGTTTAGGGGCTGTTAATGGTTGTTAATAGCTGCTGCAGTGTTTTAATTGCTGTTATTTCACTGTTCACAACATTTATGATGCTGTAGTTGATGCTTTTTTACTGTTTGCTGGTTTAAAGCATTTGTTACTATCCTCGCTGCTGTTGCTGGAGCTATAATTGACGTATTGAGTCATATATTGGTTTTGTGTCGCTAGCTTGAGATTCTGTCTAGCTGCAGATTGATATGTTGATTAATGCATTGCGTGTGTTTTTTCCTTGAGGGTCTTGGTGCTGTGAATGTTACCAATTTTTAATGGCTTGCCATAGTCTTTTAGCTGATTGATGGGTAGTGATTGTGGTGCTGAATAGTCTTCATTGGTGATATGTTTGTCCGTGTGGGTGTTCTAGAAATCACACTATTGCACGATGGCAATGCTAGCTGTTCCTTTGTCGACATTTCTCCTTGATTCAAGCATCATTTTCATGGAGAAAGGGTTTGTGCACGTCTCGATAGTGCAGCAGCTCCTATCTCGAGATTTCTCTTTGATTTAAGTGTCACTTCCATTGAGAAAGGTGTTGTGCTAATCCCAACAGTGCAGCAGCTCCTTCCACAACATTTTCTCGTGTTATGAAGGTTATTTTAACCGGGAAAGAGGCTGTGCACATCCGATAGTACAGCGGCCACTTCCTCATTATTTTCTCATGTTTTCAAGGTCATTTTAATTGAGCAAGAGGCTGTGCACATCCCGATAGTGCAGCAGCACCTATCTCAACAGTTTCACCTTTGTTTAAGTGTCATTTTCATTGAGAATGGGATTGTGCATACTCTATCATTGCAGCTTGTCATTGGTTACCTTTTCACTTGATTTTAGTGACATTCCAATTTAAAATAGGCGCTTTCCATCCCGTCATTGTTGCTGGTCATTGCTCAATGATTTCTCCCATTTTCGATGTCATTTTCAGGGGGAATAGAGTCCATGTTTATTAGATTTTGCAGCAACACTTTGTTGATCGTCTTCCCTAATTTTCATGGCATTTTCAAAAGAAAAAGTGGCTGTTTGGCATCCATATTTTTGCTGGATCATTGTCTAATGATTTCCTATGTTTCGATACGATTTGCAAGCAGAGTAGGGCTATGTAGTACCTCTAATTGCAGCAGCCTCTTGCATTCTATTTCCCCTTGCTTTTGATGACCCTTTTGATAGGAAATTGGATTGATTAGTCCCCATTTTTGCTGCCATTACTTTGCTTGATAATTTCCCTTGTTTCCGATGCATTTCCAATAGGGAACAGTGTTGCTTTCAATTGTTGCAGCTGCGTCTTACTCACTGTTTCTCCTTGTTTTTTAATGAATATTTTGATAACAAAAATGGCTATTAGGTGTCTATGTTGCTGCTGGTGGTGTTTGACGATACCACACTATTTCAACGGCATTCCTTCTAGGTTAGAATTGCCATTTGTTTGTGGTTTTAGTTGTTCTTCATTAATGTTTGTTTCTATCTACCCTTTAGTTCTTGACCTCGAGTCTTAGGTGTTGATTTGAATCTAAGATTGAATACATGTATTGCTCCCTCATTTCGTAAATTTCATATATTGGTTCTTCATCTTAGCCATCTTGCATATAAGTACTTCACTTAGGGCATTTTGCATATTAGTCTTGTATTTAGATATTTTGCACATTCGTCATTCCTTTAGGATTTTGACATATTAGTCCCTCCATTTTAGGCTTCCATTCATATTCATCCCTTATTTTAGGAACTATTGCACATCAGTCCCGCATTTCAAGAATCTTACATCCAAGTACATTACTTAGGATATTCTATGCATTTGCCCTTTCCATTGGAGTTTTGCAAAATAATCTTCAGGTGACTCGATTTACATGCTTTAGGATTTGGCGGGGTTTGAAAACTTTCATGTACTTGAGCGAACAATTGTAACAGGACGTGTAGAGTGAGGAAGAGAGATGATGAATGGTTGTAATAAAATCTAGTGGAACTTTACTTTCTGCACTTAGATTAGGACGTGTAGTATCATGATAGGACACGCAATCTCGATTATATATTTTGATCCAGGACCTACGATGAACTTCGATTAGGGTAACAATTGGGTTAAATAAAATGTGCAAATAAACAAACCACCAGATTTAGGGATGGGTATCGATATCAGGTGTGTCGATTGGCTTACGAGCCTTTCGAACATAACAAGACTCCCGAATCCAAACTTTGGTTCAAGATCGACAAATAAGAACCTAGGTGGTAGTATCATGCTCCCTTAGGTAAATAATAGATTTTTGATCGACCTTAGGATTATTCCTTAAACGATTAGTGGTGACTCTAAAAACCAAGCACGATCATAGTCCCAAGTTAGGCATTGTGCGCACCTATAGCCCTTGGGGCTTACCTCAAGTCGAAGCGATTTCCAGGTTCGACAACTTCAGCTTTAAAGAAATTCATTTTTCTACACTCGACTGCTAAGGAATATTTAAGAGACACATGATGCATTCAAGGGAAAAAGTTTATTGGAGCCACCATCTCAAGAGCCGTTTGAGGGATGTTATCCGGCCTCTTGTGAGATTTTTTTTCATTCACTTATCTTTACTCTCATTACCCAAATGGATCAGAGATTCAATGTAAGGGAAATGGGTGCCCGGTCAGGAAGATATACAAGATAGCACCCTGACGTGCCAGCCTCTCTATCCTTATCTCATGTGCGATCTTGATTTGTTCAGGGTGAGCATCATAGATCGTATTTCTGGTATATAAATAGAAATAAAATTGTTTACAATGGAGAAAATGCATAGACGTGCTCAAATACATGTCAGTATAGTGCAATCATTGATTGTGCTAATGAAACTTTAAGAGAACTGAGCTTTTCTTGGTGCAGCGAGACTTCCATCATACGACAAGTTCTTGTTACATTTGTGTCAACAAACTTTTCGAAAATAATTAGGATAGTTTTTAAGGCAGGATCATTACCCTTTGAGCTACTCCGGGTCATGGTCCCAAGCAATAGAAGCATGTCAGATAGCAATCCTCTTCGTGACTATGTTTTGGACATTTGGGTGAGTCCCTCCCTCTTTTTACAGGGTTGTCTTTCATTCTTCCCTACCCCCTTCTAAATGAGGCAATTTTTCTAATTATAGCTATTGTAGAGAATATAATAGGATATTCAAGGATTTCATATGATTTAGGAGAATATGGAAGATACTGAGATATCTATGAGATTTTATATTTTAGGTAGATAAGATCTTTGATATTTGGTATATGACCACCATATAAATACGAGTTCCCTTGACACAATGTTTTGCACGAGAATGTTCCCAATCTCACTCTTTATAATTCCTATATGGTATCAAAGTCAGATCCTAGAATTGGTTTCAAAGTCTCCGCTGCGTACAATCTTTTTCGCCACATCCGGTTCTAACAGGGCATGCCTAGCATAATTGGCATTGCTAGTGTTCAATTTTTTTCACTATTTCCTTTTTTAATTGTCGTTCTCCATATCTTTTTATTCAATTAGAAATAGTCATACATCGTCTATGCCAAGTAAGTTCATAAATCATCTCAATTGTATCAGCCAAAATTTTCATAGTCTTTACAAACCTCTATGACTTCTTGTGTCTCTTTTCTTATGGCCATAAACTCTTCATCTCTCGTTATCGTCAAATTTTCTCATTCTCAACTCTATCTTTACTTCTTTCTATTTTTCCAATTTATGAGCCTAGCAACTGTAATAATCATTTTCCAATCTTTATTCATAAGTTCAATTACCTGATAATTTACAACAAGTTATTCATAATTTTCTATATTATTTCTTTTAATGAAATCTTGATGACATACAGTCACCACATCCTCCTCTCTTACTAAGCATTTGGTGCCTTCATACCCAATGTACTTTCTTTTATGTTGATAGCATGGTGTTTATATACTCAATGCATTCCCTTTATGTCAGTGCAATTAAAAATAAGACACGACTCTTCAAGAGGATAGCTAATCGGATCAACACCTCTTCATATTGCAGTTGTTTCAATAAACAGGAAAAGATCGCAGTTCAATCATAACGTGTTAAAGCCATCCCGTTGCGCTTGGGGGAGTGTTGGAGAGAATATAATAGGATATTTATAAATTTGATATGATGTAGGAGAATATGGAAGATATTGAGATATCTATGAGATTTTGTATTTTTGATGGAGAATATCTTCTATATTTGATGTATGACTACTATATAAATAAAAGTTCTACAAACACTATTTAATGTACAAGAATTTTCCCAATCTCACTCTCTATAATTTCTATAAAAGCTAGTGGGAGGCAGATCCTGAAGCCGTTCGATAGAGGCTTACCCAATTGGCTAAAACCTAAGTTGTTCTGGTCTGATGTAGAGCCATTCGACCTTGAAGGGCTAGAGTCGTTCGACTCTGGATTACAAGGGCCACTCAGCTAAGGTTTTAGCATTGCTCGACTTGCTTTAAGGTTGTTTGGCCTCTCAGTAGAGTCACTCAACTCTATCCCAATTTCAACACTTTTCTAATTAGTTTCTAAGGCCCTAATGGCTCTTGATTGTTTTTAAGATAATGATGCTTTCACTCATCATTCCAAGGATCTCTTTAGAGTGTGCTAACACAATTCCATTCGTAGCAAGACCCATATGTACAATTATCAAGATTTCCTGGTGTATTGGCCAACCCATTTTGTAAAAGCAGTCTGAAGTTTAGGTGTCGTCAAATACATATTCAAGCAAAGTTGACCCATGTTTAGAGAGACCTATAAAAATAAAGGATTTTTGGATTGTGTTGGAATATGTCTTAGCATAAACCAGTACTCGAAAACTAGAAGACTTGAATAATAAGTTAGAGATCAGATTCAAGATATGGGATATTTACAAACAACGATCAACGGTTGAGATCCACTTGGAAGAATGAAACATTCTGGACATAATCTTTAAGAATATTTGGAAGATTTTGTGAATATTGTTTTATTGTTTAAATAGTATATCCTAGAGCTCATAACCTGTTTAATTTAAAAAAATACATGTAGATAATATTTTTTAGGATATCAAATAGGATATGATCTTGTATCTATAAATAATATATTTTTTGAGTTGTGAACGTATGCCTTAGTGCTGTGAAACCTCCGAGCGCGACCTTGGGCCCCCGGTGAGAAAGTTTGGTGAGAGATCTTTTTGATAAATTTCTCGATAGAGTCGGGATGTCAAAACTTAAGAGATCTGGTTGTAACTCTTTTTTGAGTAGGGTTTGTAATGGGGGTTGGGATTGGTGGTATCCTTGTGACTATAATCTCCTGATTTAATCTAGTAGAGTCTCTTGTTTTATCCGTGGATGTTTCTCTTTTCGTTGAGGGTTTTACCACGTATATCCGGTGTCAATTTTCTGAATTTCTCATTTCATCGTCTCGCTTGGGATAGCTCGAGACCCGACAAGCGACATCGGAGCAATCACGATCCCTAACAAAGTGGTATTAGAGCCCAGGTTCACAAGCTATCTAAGCTAGATTGCAATGAATATACAAAATAAGGTTTGGTGCAGCTGAAGATGTCGAGTGCAAGATTCAAGGTAGAGAAATTTCAATGTTTTTGGAAATTGGCATATGAAGGTGAAGGCTTTGCGAGTTTTGCATAGCGTGAAGGAGTGCTAGAAGGAGATGTCTAGTCAATCCTGATAATGGTAGAAGATCTCGGGCATGAAGGCCGAATGTGTGCAAGGTACTATGTACTATTGGTAAGACCTTGAAATCCCTCACGGATAAATAACGTTATTTGACATACCTGTTTTGGTCAAACAGCTCAAGGACAGGACTCAAGATAAGATGGAGGCATTGGAGAGAAGGTTGAGTCAACCAAGACTCCCGAAACCCAACCTATGGAGGTAGAAGTTGGTAAGTCGAGGAGACTCGCAGGGAGGCAACAACTTCTATGGGAGAAAGAGTATGTTCAAGACAGGCGGAGGAAGTAGTCAAGATCACCTGGATGAGTCGGTTTTCAATGGTGGTGATCTTGGAGACTGCTGAAGCTGTGTCAAATTTAGCTTGTCAACTGGTCAACTGGAATCCTGCAGGAGTGCTGACGAAGCCTGGCACCTTGGATAAGTCCAAGGGTGCTTTGGACTTGAGCGGGGAGCGCATGATGAGGTGGAGCCCGTGAAGGGCTGAGACAAAGTAGTTGAGAAGGAGAACTAATCGTGATTGGCTTATGCGAGGCAAGGTGGAGATTTGTTGGGATATATCTTAGCATAAACCAGAACTCGAAGACATGAGATCTAAATAACGAGTTGGAGTATCAGATTCAAGATAGAGATATGTATGAATAATGATCAATGGTTGACATCGCAATTGGAAGTACAGAATATCCTGCACATAATCTTTAAAGATATTTTGGAAGATTTTGTGAATATTATTTTATTGTTTGAATACGATATCCTAGAGCTCATGATCTATTTGATTTAAAAAATATATGTAGATAATATTTTATAAGATACCAAATAGGATATGATCTTATATTTATAAATAAGGTATTATACGAGTTGTGAATGTGTGTTTTGATGTCGTAAAACCCCCAGGGGCCTTGTGTCCCAGGTCAGAGCATCTGGTGAGAGATCTTTTTGATAAACTTCTTTATAGCATCAGGATGTAGGAACTTGAGAGATCCGATTGCGACTCTTTTTCTGAGTAAGGTTTATAATGGGGTGGGATTGGTGGTATCTCTTAGGACTGTAATCTTCTAATTAGATCTAGTGGAACCTCCTATTTTGTCCGTAGACATTTCCCTCTGCATTGAGGGTTTCACCACATATATCCGGTGTCAATTTTTGGAATTTCTTGTTTTGTCATCTCACTCGGGACATCTTGAGACCCAGCAGACAATATCGAAGCGATCACGATCCCCAATAGATTGAGAGTTCTAGTCTTTACTAATATCCCTTTAATTAGATCCTATGTCTGTCCTCGCGATAATGGAAAATTAGTAATATGAGGGTTAATGGGAAGGAAACCAGAAGTGGCAATATAAGGATCAAATCCTTTCGAAGCTCAGGCGAGGAATTTTATTCTCTTGGACCAGTACATTCTATCATAGAAGAGCCTCCCTTCTCATATTGTTGGTTTTTTTTTTATCGCTAAAGATCGTGAAGGCACGTGCAAACTTATCAAGTCATTTCACTAGGAGCTCTTGAGGGCAAGACAGAACAATCTTACGCTTGAAAAAGAAGACTTAGTACAATTGTTATTGATCTCACCCTATAATCTAGAGGTCCTCGGTTCGATCTCATTTGTAAAACTTCCCGTGCCTCTTTTATCTCATCTTCATTCTATCTTTTCTAAACCTGTGTGCCTCCTATGTACATAAAAAAAAAAAAAAAAAAAAAGATTGTATGCTTAGTCCGTCTATAATCTCATATTAATTATTGCTCTTGCTGAGATGAGAAGAATTGCCGTTGAGCTTGAGCTCATGTCCCTCTAATGTGGTTCCAGCATGTCCTCTTCCACCCACAATTCCAAAGGCATTCTGGCACTTTTCAAAAAAATTGTTGGCCAATTGCCGACAAACCCGCCAATTGAGAGGAGTACACCAACTTGTAACCCACTCATCAATTGTGAGGATGCCATATTAGCTCAACCATATCGTTCTCAAGATGGCAACCAATACTAGATTAGATAACACCCAAGTTAGTCCACGAACACTCGCTTAGGTTAGAATGTATTAACTGTGTTCGCCAAGCCCACGGTATTAAGTTTGCCATTGCACCGACTGAAGGCACTACATCTGCACCTATCTCTCGTAGGGGTGTTCACAAAAACCGGTTCGGAATGAACCGAACCGGAACCAAACTGGTAAAAACCGGTTCGACCTGAACCGGTTCCCTTTCAATTCAGTTTTTGAGATAGAAAACAGTTCGGTTAATTTACAAGTTCAGAAAATTCAGTGAACCGGTTCGAACCGAATCGAACCGATTTTATTAATAATATTATTATTATTTGTATGTATGTACAGATTTTAGGGCTTTTTCCTACCCATTCCTCTTCACAGAAGGAGCCTCCTCCTTTCACATTTTCCAGCCCATAAGCCCTTCTACAAAAGAAATTGCCAATCAACAATAGTAACGGCAAGGCAGCAGACGTCGATGATGAAGAAGAAGGAGAAAAAGCCTTTTGGGCTCACAATGGCCCAAGGTCCAACTGGCCTTTTTTAAAAACCAAACCAATATTAGGTTCGGTTCAAAATAGAACTGAACCGAACCGAACTGTTCTAAAACAGTTCGGTTCGAACCGGTTAACCGAACTGGTTTAAAGCAATTCGGTTTTTTCCTCGTAAACCAGTTACAGTTCAAACTTACTATACAAAACCGAACCGAACTGATTTTTTGGTTCGGTTCAGTTCAAAACCGGTTCGGCCCCCGAACCGGTTCGTGAACACCCCTAATCTCTCGCATCCTAATAGGAACACTTCTGCTGGTCCAAGCATGCCCTACCAAACATCCAGCCTCAAGATTGCTATTACCAGCTCCCGTGTCCCTAATGTCCAAATACACCATCGCTGGCGCAAAATTCCTGCCCTTAAAGCATCCTGACCAACATAAGATTCCTGCCATGCTCAAAATTACACCATCTAAACATATCAAACAATACAATTTATTCTATCAACTGTTAGCTCATAAATCAATATAGACTGGTTAACATGCAATTCTAAGATTCAATGGAGATAAATATCCTCCTTGTCGCCTTACACCGATAGCTACATTGCCATCATTACAGAGAGAAAATGAAAATGTATTTTAAAATTTAAAATATTTGGTATTCACTTATTCAAATGCACTCAACTAACTCGGTTTAGCCCACCCCTTTGTGCTTCCCGGGCCACTTAATCCCTCATGCAATTTGGACCAGTGAATTCACTCGCAAAGCCACTTGTGGTTCGATGAGATTTGGTGCCACCTGCCCCTCTTGCACTCGACACTATTGGTTGGAAATTTGGTACTTAAAGGGCGAATGAGAAATTACTCTCAAGGAATAACATATAATCATATATGATTATTATTATTTAAAAAGTCAACTAGAAAAACAGTTGACCGTATTACAAACAAAATATTAACAGTCAATGTGCAATGATGTAATTACAGTGTGTCATGTATTTGGGAGTTGTATAGTTTTGTTTTTTTTATATTGGTATCTAAAAACCTATCAAACTATTGACTAATTTAGTTCGAACCGGGTCACCTATTTAGGGGGTAAAACTTTTCCAGCATGAGCTTTCTCCATCCACAAAAACTCGAACCCGAGATCTTTACTTAAAGAAAACAAGTATCTTACCGCTTGAACCAATCCATATCGATGAAAGTTGTACAGTTGAATGCCTAATGATACAATGACCTCTATGCAACATGTTCAAATGTTAGAACACAGTTGACTGTGCAATAATATGTGATACCGTGTGGCAGAGGTGAAAGTTGGCATAGTCGAATACAAAATATTGAAGGTGATTAATTTGCTCCAATTTAAGGGTTTTTCCATATTGATGCAATCTTAACTTTTAAATTTCTCAATTTTATCATCTTGCTATCTGATCTCGAAAAGGACACCCAACAAGTAATATATAAGATAAAAGTACCATGGAGGAAGGGAGAAATTTTACCGTGCAATAGCTCTAACACTCGGCATGTGAAGAACTAAAAATGAACTACCAGGCTGTTTTTTAATTTATACTCGTGTAAAAATTGCGAGGATATAAATATTTATAATTTATTAAAATAAAATGATAGTGAAAAAATATATAATGATGTAAAAAGTGGATATACTTTTAAAATGGAATTACGGCATGAGAAGGTATATTATTTTTTAAGTTCCCGCATAAAGTAAAAAATCTCGTTCATTCTCCTCATGTAGAAAACATAAACGAAATAGAAAATAAAGAAGAGAAAAGATAGATAAAAAGCTGAGAATGATGGAGCCAATAGTTGTTTGGCTTCATCGCGTAGAAATATTTTAAAAATAAAAAGAGAAACTTTCACAGGAAGTAAAAGTTAAGAATGATGGCCTAGAGGGTTAAGTGTGCTCCACTATACAGAAAAAATTTAAAATAATAAAAAATAAAATTTTAAGAAGTCATCACGTTCACATGACAGTTTAAGAAGGTTGTAACACTTTTTTATTATATTAAAAATATAGATAATTGATAATAAATTATTTAATTTTTTTGTTTAATTAATAAATAATTTAATTAAATCATTGAATGAACCATTTTTTATTATATTAAAAATATAGATAATTTATTATAAATAATTTAATTAAATCATTGAATGGAATAAGATGTGCAACATATAAACTTTACCAGTTATACCAGTTATTTCACAGTCAAAAGCCATAATTACCAAAAGGAAAACTCAAAAGCCAAGAAATTCACATGCTGCCAAGGATGCGTCTTTTCAGCTGGGCGTCGTGCCTTCGTACAATTTTTTTGGTCGATGCTGAGGTGGGGGCTGACGCCAGAACTGGCCGACCTTTGTCCTTTCGTCAACGATATCAGCCTTTTAAGGTTCTTGCATATGTTAGATTATTCAGTTATACAGCCGCATATCACCAAGAGAACAATAATATGCATTTTGCCGAAAAAGAGTACAGCCGCAATATCTGCATCTCCTAATTTATGTAAAATTAGTCTTCACATTGAATTAATTTCAATGTTCTCAATAAAAAAATGCACTCACATTGATAAAAGAATCTATGACGATCCGATTGATACCATAGAAGACTTAATTGATACTATTAAGGACTCATTCAATGTCAAATCCATTTCTGGGGAGTTAAGTGAGGAAGAAAATTTCTTAGAAATTCAAGTGATATCAAACTTATCTCTCAAGACTATATTATTGTTTTACTATTCACGTTTATTATATTTTATGGAGAATGCATATATCAGTCGGACTATTTAGTATATTGTCAGTTTATAAATAAGACAATTCTTTACAGTATTATTTATCAGAGACATATCATTGTTTATCTCTCTGGAGTTCTTTACACTTACATTTTAGCTCAATCACTATATCCATCCTAATATGCGAGGTAAACAAATTAGATGATTGCGAACAACGTGCCTGAAACCAAGAGAGTTGGAGTATTACGTGATAAGAATCACGTAATAAGCTTCTACCTGGTGCCTGATTATTCAGTTATACAGCCACATATCACCGGGCATTTCACCGCAAAATAAATACAGCCCCAAATGGGAAGTAATTATCTGCCCCCTCTTACTTTATAAAAATTAGTCCTCGTATTGAATTAATTTCAATGTTCCCTTTAAAATAATTGAACACGCAAATGGAAAATAAAAAATAAAAAGCAGGTACGAAAAGATTAATAGCCAGAATTAATCACAACAATCTTTATTTTTTTAGTGTATGACATTAGTATCCACAAGTCAAATCGGCCTTAACTCATCTTGTTCGAGCCAAGTGGGCGTATTCGGGATAAAACTTTCCTAAAGTAAATTTTTTTCATTTGTCAAACTCGACTCTAATACATTGTTTAAGGAAAAAAATGTCCTACCAACTCAACGCCAATTTACTTTGGTAATCATAATGATTTTTAATATGATAGTAATGATCCTGTAAAATCCTCTTACCATGCTTTTTTTTTTGTATTGTCTAATATATAGAAATCTAGTAGGTATTAACTAATTTAGATCGAGTCGAGTCAGCTCACTCATAAGAGAAAGTCTTCAGTGGAGCGGTACGTCAGTATCGCTTGTGTGGTATATCCGTCCAATAAGAATTTACTATTTATATATTATTTTAATTATGGTTCACTATTTATTAAATTTTTTAATATTTTGTTATCATTTATATATTATTTCTAATTAGAATTTATCATTTATTTAAATTTTTTTTATATTTTTAAGAAGTAAAGTTGAAAATAGTGATGAAGTTGAGAAAAATGTAAAGTGACGTTTGCCCTAAATAAAATGTAGGTTACTCTTCGGATTACCATTACGTCAATATGATTTAAACGCTGAATAAGCATGAATGGGTTCAAGGAGGAGCACAGCAAAAAATCTCAAATAATCCAATCTCACAATATAAGAAAAAATAATAAAAGTATTCTAATTAATAATAACTAAAATAATTATTCGAATAATTAATATTAATTTATTCGTTTGGTACAATTTAATTAGTATTTTCATATAATAAAGTAAGATCATCTAAAATTTTCCAATATCTTAGGTTACAATTGCTTTTTTTTATATATATAAAAGAGGCACATCAACCTAAAAATGTTAGAAATAAGAAAGAATTAAAAAGTATGAAAAATTCCATTTGATAAGATGGAATTTATGAGTTTTGAATCAAGAGACAAATTATAGTTTACTATACTATGGTTGCTGTTTTCAATTTGTAATGAGTTTCACCGACCTTCGGAAGGGGACACGTGTTTGTAAACTGGGTTCAACTTGTAAAAAGTTGGATAGGGTTCATGCACACGCGGCAAAAATGACGGAGAAATTTTCTACCAAAACGTACAAGTGACGGAGGAATTAGCGGTACAAATTTCATTTTGACCAAAGATTTATCAAGGACAGTTTACTCCAGGGACAAATTTTTAATGGCTATAAAATAAATATTAAACAGCAACCCATACCATGGACGAAATTTAATAAAATTAATAGGAAAAGTGAATATGTAAATACTTAAACAAAGTTTTTATTATAATTAATATTCAGAATGTGTCATTTAGAAAGTAATATGATGAACAAAAGTTAGTTAAATTGCTCTACTTAATAATATTAAAACAACTGCTGGGAAATTAATATCAATTTATTTTTTTGTTAAAATTTAATTAGTATTTTTTCATGTTATGCCGTGGGTGGGATTATTTAATAATTTCTTCCAAAACTACTAAACGTTTTAATATAGATTAACATAAAAATGTATCGAGACTTTTTAACCTAAATGAAAAAAAAAATGTGCATTTTTTCGAGATAAAATTTCAAGTTAGTGACTTTCACCAATAATAACAATCAAGAGATTCCACTAGAATTCTTCGTCCTTTCATTCGCCCATGTCAAAAACATTAACATATATTTTAGCCAAGTTGCCCCTTTCTCACTGGTTCAGTGGGATAAAGTCATGTGTCCTTTGCAGGTACGAGCATTTTGATCCAATTAGGGATGGATTTAACTAGGGGAGATCAACTATTGTTATTAAGTTATAATATTTCGTTTCTTGAAATCTATTTTTTTTTAAGTTTTTCTCTTGAGTTTTTGCTTCCCTCAGCTTGGTCTCTTGAATCTTTTCCGGAGCGACTGGACAAGCGCTTCCCGGCTCGAGTACTATTTACCCATCTTCTATATAGCGAGAACATCACAACATAATACTTATCTTATATCATGAATCAATAAGATTGAATTATTTTCAAATTTTTTATTAAAATCTTAAATACAAAAAAATTAATTATAAACATATAACTAAATCTTAATAATTTATAATACTATATAATCACTTTCAGGCGGTATACTCATTGGACCTCGAGCTAGGTCCAAATCTTAAGATCTAAACTCATTCACGGGGTCGTTATTTTTGTAGTGTAATTTTCGTGGAATATTGCAATTCCATTACACTTCATATATTTATAATTTCGGAACGAAAACTCTTGCCATCTTTTTTCATTTTTCTTCTTGATATTTTTTAACTTAGATTTAATTCTCAACATTTTCTCACCGGTTGTTAAATCTGATTCATTGTTCCCCCCGCAGTTAGGCATGCGATAGAGACGATCGACAGGCCAGGAGAACGTGGGAGCTCCAAATTTTTCAATACTAAGCCTGGTTCGTTGTCATTCTTCATCTTTTATTGGTCATTTCATATTTTGAACTCTTTTACCTTTCAATTGCACGTTATTGTTGTACTCTTATATGACATCAATTGTTTATGCGCGTAAACGATATACAATCTCTTAATAAAAGTCTAATGTACACATTAGGTCAGTTTAAGAACGATGGATTACTTTTCAATCAACAAATCTAATGTACTTTTTTTTTCAGTTAGAAAGGATTTTCGGGGATAAAAGGGGTATGAAGAAAAGGGAAATCAATAGGCATATGAGTCCAATGAGCGAGAATCGAGTTCAAGATTTATTGATCTCAAGTCGAGAATCATGTCATTACACTAAGTCCTTTTTCTTTGATATATCTTTCTAATCCACCGAAAAAGAAATTTATATGCGCATGGAGAGGTTCGCTTGGCTCACTTAGCTCTCAGGTCACAAACATTAATTCCAGAGCAAGATTGTCAACCAACCACAACACCTGTTGTGGGAAAAAATGATATGTGCAATGAGTATATATTATATATTAAACATTAATTAACAGTCTTATCCAAGATTTTTGCGGATACAGCCTTTTTTTTTCTTTTTTAAGTAACAATTTCATTAGTAAACCATCTACACGAAGTAGCAAAATGTTATACAAAGTCCATTAGCCGTAGGAAGAAGTAAATGAGCAAGTGCTCATCTTTGAATCAAAATCTTTAATAGAGGCCGCCCTACATCCTACCATATTTGCCATGAACCGAAAAATAGCATCTGGGTCTTCCAAATACGGTTCACAGCAACACTATATCAACCTCTCAATGATGGAGTCAAGTCTTTTACCCTTCCAGCACAGGGCAATAGCGAACTCCTCAGACCAATCTTGAGTATGAATGCACAGGGGTAGAACTTACAAGAATTTGCTCCATATCTGAGTTGAGATGGGGTAGACAAACTGGAAATAGTTTCTAATTTCAGGATTAGTTTTGCAAAAACAATAAGAATCATCAGTAATAAAGCCCCACGCTTTAAGGCAGGCTTTTGCAGGCAATTTATCGTCAATTACAAGTCACACGAGAAATGACACTGTAGGAATATGATATGGAAACTAGAGTAATCGGTGCCATGGTACAATGGGCCCACGATATCGAAAGGACTCCCATGCTTTGGAGATAATGAAAACAAGAAAGACATTCCAAAGTAAAGTATCACGCTTGGTGATGTACAGATTCATAATCATGGCCCTGATATGGGAGCCTACGGATCAAAGGATCGCAAGGATACGAGTATCAGGCTGTATATTTGGAAAGCATCGAAAACTACTATCATATAATTGGGCAAAGGGGCGACAGAAGAGTAAGGATCGCACTGGAAGGAAACAGAAGACCTGGAACTAACGTTGTACCTGATGAACCGTCCAGCAATGTCATGAAGATCAAGGATTTTCCTCCACCTCCAAGAGTATGAGCTTGGGTAAGCAATAGTCCAGAGGTTCTTGAACATTGTCTCTTGAAATATAATAAAAATTTAGTGGTTCCGCATTGACAGACCATCACTAGTGCTAATAGTCCAGTTAATCTGATATACTCGTGGTTAAATATAAAAATTTATATATTATATAGTAAGGATAGTTGTGATTGCTAATATTACTGACTCCTTTTTAATTATATAAAAGAAAACATAATAGAAAAATAGAAACAATGTGTAGTTGAACTTCCACCATTTCAGATTCATTTCCCCTACTTTTCAATCAACTGAACTAGGAGGAGACGCAATTCTTCCATATAATATTTGAAATTAGCAGCTTCTGAAGTTGCTTCTATCTCACGATCCCTAATGTGAACTATGTATTAAGAAATTCAACCTAACGACGAAATTGACGCTCCACAACACTATAAAAGGCACCATTTGCAAAACCCACCTGATCCATCAAATTAGCTTTCGATAGACATCCTGTTCTGTGTCTTCTTAGCCTGTAGAAGATCAGAGCAACATCCCATATCCCAAACATGTTTAAAGCATTGTTTCTAGTTCTGCTTCTGGGGCTGGTCGCGGATGCCGCAGCTGATTTCCCTGCCAAACCTCCCTATTTCCGGCACAAGCCAGTCCATGAACCCATGCCACCGGCAGACCACTGGCCATTCCCAGAGCACACGCCGCCCCATGATCATGAACATGGCCATAGCCCAAGGCCTGGACCATTTGCACACCCACCGATGGCTGGAGCACCAGACAACACGCCTCACCACCACCACAACGGCCATCACCCTCCTAGTGATGCCCATCCTCCCATGATGGGCCATGGTCACGCGGTTCACGGGAAGACGATGCCACCATCCCATGCCCCTCACATGCATCCTCACCATCATGAACCCTTGGCGCCAGCTTACTAGACCCACGATCAGGATGGAAACCGGTCTATTAGAATAAGAGCCTATTTTTACTCACTATATACGCATGGTTCTATCATGTGCCGGTTTCAGTCTTCTGTGTACTGTTTGATGTCATTCTCCCATTAGGGTATACATCATTTATGTAGCAGAGAGCGTTGACCTTGCAGTTATCACATATATGCATGATCTGGGAGCTCCCCTTTGTTTATGTTATCTATGTGTTCTTTATTTTCGTATATTACTACGTATGTGCATTTATTTTCTTTACTTTACCTTAGAAAATTATGAATTCCGGTCAAATTCAAATTTCGGAATGTTAAAAGTACGTAAACGTGGATACCTGTCTTAGCGATTAACTTCCGGAGATGATGATTGTTTAAATTATAAAAAAATGTATAATTCCAATGTAAAAAATTTAAATGGGAAAGCTACGAATTGCCGAAGTAGTAGTCAGCAATTCCATGCAAGCCTTATTCGAGGTCAACTCAAGCGAATATTTCATATATTCTTTACATTTTACAAGATCGTTAGTTTGATTTTACAATTATGAGCAGGGATGGCAATGCGTGGAGCGGGGTACGGGTTGATCCGTTTATAAGAAAATAAAATTTATTATTTAAAATATGATATAAATTTACATATTTATAATACTATATTTAAATAAACTTAAACAAATTAAGAATTTATATAATTTTGACAAATAAAAGGATTACTATTCAATTTATTAAGATAAAAGTATTCATAAATGAACTAAAATTAATTTTAGAATATAATTATATAATAAAATATTATGTGTAATAAGGGTAAAGCGAGGCAGGTCGACGGACAGACCTAGACCCGTCCTGACCCGTGCATAGGTGGGTCCGACCCACCCCAAATTGGGATGGGCCGGGGAGGGTCTTGTGGGTTGGGTCAAATTACCATCCCTATTTACGAGCATAATACTTTGTGAAACCATCCACTCAAGTGCATATACATGGAATTACCGTGATCCAAAGGCTCGTTTGCGGTTCTTGATTCTGCATAGTATAAAATCCTCATTAGGCAAAAAAAAAAAAGGAAGAAGAACTACTCAAAGTGGCATAATTAATACAAGAAATTTTTAGGTGAGCTGAGTGTATGAATAATATGTTGAATTTGAACAATAATTATTTAATATATCAGTAAAAATTATCACACTATCTTAAGAAAGTGAATATTATTAATAAATATTGGTCGAAAAATTTGTTACTAATAAATAGAAAAGGATAATATGATATTTTCTATTATAATGTTAAATAATCACCAACCAGACTCATAAATCACTTGGCGGATTTCACTCGTTTAAGAATCTTTCTAATATTATGGACATTGCTAAACAATTTATTAACTGAGAAATTAACCCATAGTACAACTACAGGAGGATTTTAAATACCGTACAAGTACACGCATCAATTTGCAAAATTTTTATATTTGTCTACCTACAGCACAAGGTAGAGAATGTCGTCTAAATGAAACTAAATTCTGTTCAATATACACCGAGTATTGGGAAACTCAATGGAAGTCCAGCTAATACAGATTTAAATAAGGTTGGTCACGAAGAGGTAAAAAATTCCAATTATAGAAATTTAATCATTTCATAGGACTCAAACCTCATTAATTTATTTTAAGATAGAGACCATCAATCATATCAATGAATTCATAATAATAAATAAAAATAAATTCGATCTATTTAGCATTTTATTTATAAAACAAAGGAACACAAGTTCTAGTATCTCCTAGCCTCCCCTAAATTGAGCACCCTTGAAAACTGTAAAAATTTACTCGTGTTAAGAGCTGAAAGAAACTTACACAACAAATTCATATTCTTTCTCGCACTCTACACATTACTCTTAATTAAGATTCCACATTGGTCTCTGCGACACAATTAACGATGTGTTGATAATGCAAAGTTCAATGGCAGTGAACCCTAAGAGTTGGAGTAGCGGTGAGGTGAACATGAAATGCCCCAATTCTCATTGGGTCAGTCTGTACATTTGGATTTACCCTACCATGTGCTTTTGTAGGCTTGCATACATGATGTGAGAATTAGCCGGGCAAAATTCAGATCTTCCGTCATCGAGGCGAACTCTAACAAAAGCAGCGACCATCTCAACAACAAAATTGATCGACAATGGGGACAAGGAAGGTTCTTCGGCATAATGTGTTGGACCGAACAGAGGAGCAGTAAATATTGTGTGGCTCTCAACTTTCAAGAACAACCTTATTTTCCCCAACCTTTCCTTTTTTATCAAGAGATTCTTACACAGGTTGAATTCGGCCACGATTTCTGGGAAGCTGATCATGATTATGTTGGAAAACAAGAGTCAAATAAACTTATAATGCATTGAATAACCACTTTTCCTTCTAGTATAATTGAGATATGATTGAACAATAAAAGTAATAATTAAAACGGACACCAAGAATATTTGCATTGAAAATCCTGATATGGGAAAAGTCATGGCACTGACACCAGGTTAACTTTCCATTATATTAACGGAGATTACATGGATTTTATCAAAACAATGCTCTTGTATTAACTCCAACTCAATAATCACTCTCTCAGATTTAAGCTTCTTTCATGTGCCTGATTATTCAGTTGTACAGTCGCATATCACTGGAAAAACACGCATTTCACCGAAAAATAGTACAGCCGCAAATGTGAAGTAATTATCTGCATCTCTTACTTTAAGAAAATTACTCCTCATCTTGAATTAATTTCAATGTTCCCTTTAAAAAAATGGAACACACGTATGGAAAATTTTGTAAAAATAAAAGAATATGAAAAGATCAATAATAAACAGAGTTAATCACAACAATCTTTTATTTATTTTTTGATACGTAACACTAGTATTTAGAAGTTAAACAGTCCTAACTAATCATGTTCGAGCCAGATAGGCCAACTCGCAGATAAAACCCCTACAAGGTGAATTTTGTCCATTCATAAGACAAGAGCCCACGAGATTGTTTATGGGAAAGAAATATCTAACCCGTTCAATAAGTCTGCTTTGTTTTACCAATTTCTTTTAAAATCCTCTTATCATAGTTTTTTTGGGAGAAATTCTAAGATGATCCTAATTCACCATTTAACGTAAGAAAATACCAATCAGATTGTGTAAAAAAAAGGCAAATTAGTTTTAATAACTGAATAGTTATATCAAAGTAATTTAATTTATTCTTCTTCATTACATTACTGGGAGGTAGTATCATGTAAGGTTTTTTCTTTTCTTTATTGTATGCCAACTGACAGTCAAAAATCCAATATGCCTTGATTAATTCAGATTCAAGTCAAGCAGGCTCACTAATTGAATAAATCTCTTTTAACATGAATTTTTTTCATTTACAATATTTAAATATAAAACATTATTTAAAGGGAAGAAATACCGAATTATATCAACTAACTCGTGCCGGTCTCTTCTCGTAGATTTTTACTGATAGTTAAACAATGCTAAAATTCAAGGGTGGCTTGTCGTGGATTTTATACTCAAGTTGCCATTTCAAGAATTGGACTAAATACTTTTAGAAGCGAAGTTTGAGATACGATAAGCTCAAAATAATTTTCAATTATTTGCACTTATATCAGTTTAAACTGTCATGCCATATTGACAGAAGAATGATCGGCGGACCTACCTGAAACTTATTGGATCTGCATTGATTTCCTTCTATCATCTCAGAAATTTAGGTTATATGATCGGGTTGATGTTAACCATGCGAAATGAACTGTAATTTTGCATGAGAAAATAGCGCACACTAACGTGCATGTGCGCAAGAATACAACATTACCGTGTGAGAGATTCTTACATGCATTCACCTCAACACGTTATTCATGAACTTCACCAATAAATATTTAATATAATATCATTATAATTACATCACTTTTTCTGTTCATTAATAATATTATTTTTTAAACATAATTTAAAATATTTAATTACATATCAAATATTTATTAGATAAATTTATCATATCATCTATAATTTTACTCATATGTGACTTTCTTGCATCGCCGTGCATGCACTTTGTTCTCTCTTTCATTTAAAGTAAAGGCGTAAATCGGAAAGCCGACAAAATGCCGAGGGGCTGAGACACTCTGAGATATACGGTTTATGCGGGAAAGGCACGAAGTTGGACTAATTTGCAAAACATAAAAAGCTACATATTAATTGCTGGCAAACTAATTAGCTTATTGCACGGCCCTTAATTGAATGGTTCCTTATCTTACTCTACAAAAGTAGATTGATTAATATGATATAATTTTTTTTATTAATTAAGGTCCTGGATTCAAATATTTGTGAATAGATAGAATTTATTTTAGGATAATTTTATCCCTAGTGTGCACACTCAGCTCGAGCTTGATAAGTTGAAGTTCATTGGATTTCTGAATACAAATAGTATAGATTATCTTAGTAGTTTCTATGGTTATATTGAACTATTGATGGTGAGTTACGATAGATTGTAAGTAATATACAGAATTTAGTCTTTGGATTATCTTTACGTTAATATGATTTAAATCCTCTATAAGCATGAACGGATATTTCAAGAGGTGCTCAAGTTGCAGTTGATTTTTTTACGTATAAATGAGACATATAAGCCTGTAAGAGATAGAAATAAGAGCTAATAAAGGGGTACACTAAGTTCTACTAATGAGATTAAATACAAGACTTCTCGGTCACAAGAAAATCAGTCACGTGGCGACATAATCCAATAAAATCAAGTTATTTAGGGTTTTTTCCCTTTTAGATTTTGAAATAAATTCTAAAAAACTTGGATTGATCTTATTGATCGGTATTGACAAGTACTGTCACGTGGTAATATCATTACACACAATATTCTCTCCTAGATCATTAGATGCACTTGTTCTTTAAAATTATTCTTGTGAGAAACTAAAGTATTAAATGTGTTTTATCGATTTTGAGAAGGGACATGCAGCTGCAGATTGGGTTAATAAGTTAGATAGGGTTCATGCACGCGCGGCAAAAATGACGGAAGAATTAGCGGTATAAGTCATTTCATTTTGACCAACACTTGTCCAAAGTAGAGCTACACGTTTTAATAGCTATAAATTATATATTAATACATGAATGAATAAAGATTTTTTATCCTAACCGAAAAAAAATAGAAAAAAAAATAGTTTTGTAAGTTGGACCGTTCATGTCTTATAATCTAAATGTCTTGGATTTGATTTCACCAGCGGAACATTCTGCACCTCTTGTATCTCTTCTTCTATCCCTGTACGCCTATGTTTCTCCTTTGTGGAACAAAAAGATTGAAAATATACGCTTATGGAAAATATTCACCTGGCCCATAAGGTGTTACGTCATATCCAACCTAAAAATTTAAGTTAATAGAATAATGATATTCACTCTTTTATAAATTATGATACTTTTCTTTATTTATTCGATGCGGAACTTTATTTCTCAACAATATATATGCATACATTGCAGCATATTTTCTCCAAAATATTCAAGCTAGTGACATTCACCAATAGTACATGTAATCAACAATCAAGAGATTCCACTTGAATTCTTCATCTTTTCATTCGTTTACGTTTGTTACTCTTTATGTTTCTTATTTCCTAATAATCTCATAAAACATGTTTTATGACCAAGGAAAAAAAAAGGGAATCGCATCTATTCCTTTCTCGGATGAAACCCAACGTAAAAAAATATCAACCACAGTCATGAATGAATTTAGGTTTATATATTTATAATTTAAGAATCAAAACTCTTGCTACATTTTTCATTTTCGTTCTTAATATTTTTTAACTTAGATTTAATTTTAATTTTCAACATTCTCTCACAAGTTAACCTGATTCATTGTCCCCGCCCCAGCCTCTATTAGGCACGTGACACAGTCGAACGACAGGCCAAGAGAACATGGTATCTCCAAATGTTTCAATACTAAGCCTGATTCATTGTTATTCCTTATCTTCTACTAGTCGTTTCATACTTTGAACTCTTTTACCTTTCAATTACATGTTATCGTTTTACTGTTATAAAATTTCAATTGCTTATGTGCATAAACAAAATGCTCTGTCACAAGTAAAGTCTATATGTACACATTGGGTCGGTTTAAAAACGATGGATTATTTTTTAATCAACAATTCTAATGTACTTTTTTCTAGTTAAAAAGGATTTCCAGGGATAAAAGAGAATATGAAGAAAAGGGGAATAAAGTGTTGTATATGAGTCCAAATTAATAAGAAACGAGTTCATGATTTATTGATCTCAAATCAAGAATCATGTTATCAAACTAAGTCCTTTTAATTTGATATACCTCTTAGTTGATAAAAAATACACATTGGATTGGTTGTCTTGGCAAACTTATTTATATTAATTCCATGTAAAGTTTATCATTAATCAATGAATATTTAATGTATCAATAAAAAATTAAATAATTAATAAATTTTAAATATAATAATGATGTACTAAACATTAATTAACACACTATTCTGTCATGAGCTTTGGCAGATATTGCCTTCTATTTTTGATAAGTAAGAATTTTAGAAATAAATCATCTGCACATAGTAGCAAAAAATTATACAAAGTTCATCAGTTGTAGGAAAGAAGTAGATGAGCAAGCGTCTAACTTTGAACCAAGACATCTAACTGAGGCCACCCTATACTATGCCTCACCATATAGGCAATGACCTGAAAAATATTATTTGGGTCCTTTACTGCAAAATAAAAAATAATCTATTTCGTTGCCACCACATGCATTATACAGAACAACGCCATACCAACAAACCTCATAATGATGGAGTCAGGGCTTTTACCCTTCAAGTAAAAGGTCGTAGCGAGCTCCCTCAGGCCACTCCTGAGCATGTTTGTGTAGGGGTATAAATTGCAAGAATTTGCTCCATATTTGAGCTAAGAAAGGGTAAACAAAGAATAAATGGGCTCGGTAATAGAATCCCATTCTTTAGGGCGAGCTCTAGAAGGCAATTTATCCTTAATCACATGTCACATGAAAAATGCCACCCAGGAATATGACGGAGAAACCAAAGTAACTGGTTCTATGGTATAGTGGGCCCGTGACAACGAATAGACTCCCAACATTTAGAGACTGAAATCAGGACAGCAATTCCAAAGCAAAGTATCATGCCTGGCGACGTATCATGTTTCTGATGAGGGGAGCCTAAGGATTAGAGGATCTAGGAATGTCCTACATGCCATTCGTAAGAATCACAGAGACACAACTATAGTCTATCGTGTCGTATATGGGAAAAGTATCAAAAACTCTATCATAGAACCGGGCAAGGGGACCACAAGGGAGTCAAGGATCATATTAAAAGGAAATAGAAGAACCAAAACCAATCTTTTACATTTTACACTGTCCAAGGATTTTTCTCCAGCTCCAAGAGCAGGAGTTTGGGCAAGCCACAATCCAGAGGTTCTTGGACATTATCTTCTTAAATTATCCTAAAATTTTGGTGGCATTGTAACGATGAATCAATGTTAGTGCTTTTTGTTTAAATGATTTTATATATTTGTGGTTGAACATGAGAGTCTAAATATCATATAGCGAGGATGTTGTCATTACTAATACTATTGCCCTCCTTTTTAATTATAACAAAATATAGTAGAATAAAGGAAATAATATGTAGTTGAACTTCCACGATTTCGGATTCATTGACCCCACTTTTCAAGCAATTGAACTAGGAAGAGGCGCAATTCTCCCGATTAACATGTGAAATCAGTGACAAATTTTTTAAGTTGACTTCAATCTCACGCTCTCAAATGTGAACAATGTATAAGAAATTCACCGTAACCACGAAATTGACGCTCCTAAACACTATAAAAGGCTCCATTTGCCAAACCCATCTGAAGCATCAAATCAGCTTGCCATAAGCATCCTGTAATGTCTTCTTAACCTGCGGAAGATCAGTGCAACGGGCTGAACCCAAACATGTCTAATTAGCATTGTTTCTACCTGTGCTTATTTTTGGGCTGGTGGCGGCTGCTGCAGCTGATTTCGCCCCCAAACCTCCTTACTTCCAGCACAGGCCAGTCCATGAGCCCATTCCACCAGCAGATGCTCCAGGACCCCGCTGGCCGCTCCCAGAGCACAAGCCGGCCCATGATCATGAACATGGCCCTGGCCCGAGGCCTGGACCATTTGCACACCCACCACGGATGGCTGGAGCGCCAGACCACATGCCTCGCCACCACCACCATGGCCACCGCTTTCCCAGTGGTGCTCATCCTCCCAGGATGGACCATCGTCACGGGCTTCACGGGAAGACAATGCCACCGGGTCATGCCCCTCACACGCATCCTCGCCATCATGAAACCTTGGCACCAGCTTCTTAGGCCCACGGTCTATCAGAATAAGAGCCTATTTTCACTCACTGTATATGCGTGGTTCTATCATGTACCGGTTTCTCTATATTTGGAGCAATGTATTGCTTCACTCTTCCAAATACTGTTTGTGATCATTCTCTCATTAGAGACTTTATATATCATATATGTACCAGAAAGCATTGATCTTGCAGTTATCTATTCATATGCATGATCTATGGCAGCTCCAGTTTGTTAATGTTATCTAAATTTTTTTCTTTTTTGCACCACTAGTATCTGAAAGTCATTTGAACTACTGACTAATCTAGTTCGAGTTAGGTTAGCTCATTAAAAGATAAAACTCTCTCAATATAAATTTTCTCCATTCACAAAAACTCAAAACCCAAAACCTTTACTTAAAGGGAATAAGTGTTCTATCACTTGTACGTTAGTTTTATGAAATCATTTAAACTACTGACTAATTTAGTTCGTGTTAGGTTAGCTCATTAAGAGATAAAATTCTACAATATAAATTTTTTCAATTTATAAAAACTCGGAACCCAAAACCTTTATTTAAAAGAAATAAGTATCTTATCACTTGTACTTTAATTTCGTACATTTCTACGCATGTACATTATTTTCTTTAGTTTAACTTGGAAAACTATAAATTCCGGTAAAAATTCAAATTTCGAAATATTGAAGTACGCAAACGTGGATGCCTATGTTACTGATTAACTTCCGGAGATAATGATTGTTTAAATTATATAAAAAAATGTATAATTTCAATCTAAACAAATTAAATGGGAAGGCTCCCAATATCCGACCAAGTAGTTATGGCAATTGTCTGCACGCCTTACTCGAGGCCAACTCAAGTGAATATTTAATATATATGTTTTCTTTATATTTTACAAGATCGTCAGTTCGATTTTACACTTTTACTAAAACCACCCATCCAAGTGTATATACATGGAATTACCACGATCTAAAGGTTTGTTTGCTGTTCTTGATTCTGGATAGTAAAAAAAAAAAAAAACTATCTTAAGAAATTGAATATTATTAACAAATAGAAAAAGGATGATATAATATTTTTCTCTTATAATATCAAATAATCACCGACCAAATTCACTGATTACGTGATGAATTTGACTCGTTTTAGAATCTTTCTAATTTTATGGACATTTCTAAATAATTTGTAAACTGAGAAGTATTTAGAACACAATTGAGGTTGGTCTGTCATTTTTTATTATATGTTTTTCCTTTTGTTTCTTACTTCGATAGATTAGAAATTAACCCATAGTACCTCCACATGAGGATTTTAAATACCGTACAAGTACATGCATCAATTTGCAAAACTTTTATATTTGTCTACCTATAACACAAGGCAGAAAATATCATCTAAAAAAAACTAAATTTTGTCCAATAAATGCCAATTAGTATTCAAAAACTCAGTCTAGTCTAACTAATACATATTCAAATAACGTTGACAACAAAGAGCCAAAACACTCCAATTATAGATATTTTATTATTCCATACGACTGAAACCTCATTAATTTAATTTTAAGGTAGTGACCATCGATCGTATCGACGAATTCTTAATAAATAAAAATAAATTCGATCTATTTAGCTTTTTATTTATAAAACAAATTAGGAACTCAAGGTTCTAGTATCTCCTAGCCTCCCCTAATTGAGCACCCTTCAAAATTGTGAAAGTTTTACATATTTTAAGAGCTGAAAGAGATTTACACAATAAAGTTATTATGTACCACACCCTAAATATTTACTCTTAATTGAGATTCCACATGGGCCTCTGCGATACAATTAACGATTTGTTGATAATGCAAGGGTCAATGGCAACGAATGCTAAGAGTTGGCTTGGTGATAAGGTGAATATGAAATGCCCTAATTCCCCTTGGAACTAACCAATACATTTGGATTAATCCCGCCATGTGCTCTTGTAGGCGTGTGTACATGATCGTGAGAATTAACTAGGCGAAATTCAGATACTCCATAATATAATATAAAAAGGGTCAATGGCAACGAAGGGCATGTGGCAAGATAAGAATTGGATCCTCTCGAAGCTCATTACATAGGCTGGAATTCCTTTCTTCGGTCCAACACATTATGCCGAAGGACCTTCCTTGTCCCCATTGTCGGTCAATTTTATTGTTGAGATGGACGCTGCTGTCAGAGTTCGCTTCGATGCTCCGTTTCATCGGATTCAAACAGAAACAACGGATATCCTGTGGGGCTCAATTTTCAAGTCAACCTATTTCCCTGGCCTTTCCCTTTTTATCGAGATTCTTACACGAGTTGAATCTAGCCACGATTTCTATCAACCTTATTATGATTATGTTGGAGAACATGAGTCCAATAAACTGATACAACATTGCATAAGCACTTTTTCTTCTAGTGTACTTGAGATATGATTGAATAACAAAAGTAACAATTAAAAGGGACACCAGGAATTTTTGCATGGAAAATCGTGAAATGGAGAAACCCATGGCACTGAGACCAGGCCAAACTTTTCATTATATTAATGGAGATTACACAGCTTTTATCATGACAATACTCTTGGATTATTTCCAACACAAGAATCACTCTCCTGAGTGACCAAATTCATCACCCACAAAAATTTATTTAATAACCAAATCGAAATAACACTTAGAGACCTTTGGTTTAGAATTTAGCTTTGGAGTTGTGAGACTACTTTCAAAATTTCGTCTCAATAGGAGTTCAATGCCCCTCCGATCGAGGTTTGATCTTGTGCTGCTCATCTGAAAAAAACTGTATTGTTCTTCCTTTTCTTTGTTAAACGAATTCTATTGTGCTTTCCTTCAATTGCCCGTTGTTTTCTGCCGCTTCTCCGCTACCTTCGGTCATCACACGCTGTTGTAGTGTTTTTTATCGTCTCAAGCAACTATAATTGTTGCTCTTTATATATTATTTTTGTGGATTAAAATTTTTAAAGAAGATGACCCATAGGTCATTTTTGAAATATTAATAAAAAGACTAAATTACTCGAACTGAATTGCTCAAGCTCAATTTATCCTCCAAATCAGAGGGATAATACTATATACTCCATCTCCCGACTATTAGGAGTCTTTGATCATACCAGTTGTGCTTCTACAAACGCCAAACTTCTCGTTAGTAAGAGGTTTAGTCATCATGTCAGCTCCATTATTTTTTCCAAGCGCTTTATCTAGTTTAACCAAATTAGCTTCCAACACATCTTTAATCAAATGGTACTTAATAAGCATATGCTTTAATCTCGAACCAAAAGTGGGATTCTTGCAAAGGTTGTTTTGACATCAAGTTGCTCGATCTTCAAATTCATACTTGTTGCAATTGTAAGAACAACTCGGATAGATGACATCTTTACCACAGGTGGAAAAATATGTTTGAAGTCAACTCCTTTCTTCAAATTGAATCCTTTTACGACCAATATCACTTTGTATTGGAGCTATTAGTTTTTCTTCTTCCACCTTTAGGGTCATTTACTCTTCAATGTTGTCTTCCTTTGTGGCAACTTTGACAAGGTCATTGGTAGGAAAGGTTTTTGGTACAGACCTCAAACCGACTTTGAAAATTGAGTTTTCGATTGGCTGTTTCTTTTCAATATATAAGTAAATCATCTCGTAAGGATGGACATTAAGGGGAAAAGTTCTCCTTCTTCCGTAATGATTATATATATATACACACACATATATAAGTGAATAGAAAGGCAAGTGAAAGTCACAGTTTTTTCCATTAAAAACATGAAAGCCATGCTTATATCATGAGATGATTGCACCAAAAGATTTTTTTTTTTTTTGCGAACTTGGGCTTAATGAGATTGAGCCCGTGTGTGTGTGTGTATATATATATATATATATATATTTTTTTTTTCCGGACTGGCTCATCGAGGATGGGCCTTGCCCAAGGCAAATTTTTTTATTCAATAAAAAAAATAATGAAAATAGGGAAGCTAACAGTATTAATGGGAATTTGATACCCTAATAACAATTTTATAAGTAAAGCTCCCTAGCCAGTGGGACTAGCTTAATCTTCTATTACAATGGTTAAATAAAAATTTATTTATGGTAAGAAATAAGAAATGGTAAAAGAAAAGATGGTTTCTCTTATTATTAGATTCATCTTTACTAGTCAGAATATAAATTAAATTTAGAATTGTGAAATTCTAAATTTTTGATAGATTAATTAAGTTGTTAACTAATTTTTTATGATCAATTATTAATCGGGAATTTTAATCTTAATTATAGATAAGGGCAATGAATTAATTTGGGATTTTTGAAATCCTAATTTTTATTAAATTAATTAATAGTTGATTAACTTATTGTATGATCAATGGTTTGTTATAATTTGAAATTCCAATTATATATGACTATATTGAAAAATAGTTTCTCATATGAATTGAAATATTACGATTACGACATTAAATCCATCATGAAATATAATGAATGATTATCGATCTCTTTTGGGTAAATCGCATCTCCCACTAAATTTGAATAGTCAATAATATAATGGTATAAATGCTCATTATGTAATGAGTTCACTGAACTAATTGGATTTTAAAATAGATGTCAATTGGCTAATCCTTAAGTTATAATAAGTGTAAGTAATTCTCAAATCTGAAATCAATACAATGCATTGCAATTGATAAATTGTGGTTTTGGCATATTCTTTATGAGACTCTGAGACATTTACAGGCTATTCTAGACCCAATGAGACTTTTAGAGAAGCGGTGAGTAATTAATAATGGATAGGTACTCCGAATGGTAACAGAGAATGACATATATATTTTACTTAGTATTGATTCATAAAATCTCTAGCTAAAATAGTATGAAAATTGGAATTGAGTTTATGATATTTTATAATTGAGTCAAATACTTGAGAATTGAAAACATATGAATAAATATTTGGATTTGAAATTTTATCCATACTCTAACTTATTTGGAATACTGTATAATTGAAAGATTTAGCTACATGGTAATTACGCACCAAAGGATATTCGATCTTTTAGATTGAAATCCTCCCCATCTAGGAAGTCATGACACATTGCTAGACGTCAGTCTTGACTTGTGAGTCTATTGAAATAAGAGTTAATTGAATTATCTTGTTAAAATATATGAGGAGATTATTTAGAATATATTTTATTGGAATTACTGCGGGTTTACTATTGAGCCTAATGAGTCACGCATAATACATGATTTTTCCCATAACCAAAATTTAATAGTTTGAATTTTGGATTAGGCTATTGAATTTTGCAAGTGCGAAATAAGCCTATGACGGTCATACTTCTTATTGGACAGGTGTAAACAAGACTAAATATTTGATTGGATTAATAGAATTTTGATAAATAAATCTTTTGGGTTACACGTGGATGATAAATAATTGAATGTAATTCGATTAAATATATAAAGATGCTCGTACGCTAGATTTAATTTCATGATTAAATTTCAAAATAATTTGAAAGAAATTGTTTTGACCTAATTGAATTACCATGGAAATAAAACGGAGACACAGTTATCAGTTCGGGTGAATGACATCTTCCTTTATGAACATATTATATTCATATATGAATTGATAATAACTGAAATAATCATTCAGCTGATATAGAAGCTTGCGGGGTGCGATAATTTTTGTATAATTCTCTCCATTTGTGATTTTTTTTCCTCTCCGTTGTATGAAAAGAAAAGAACGGAGAGGAAATAGTGTCTATCATTAGTTCTGGCCACGGAACCGGAACTGGCAATTTCGAACCGGTTCCAGTTTCGTGACCCTTGAAATCGGCCCTTAACCTTCCTTTGGACAGTCTAGGGACTGTTTGGAATGACGGTTTTGTCCGGTTCCGAACCAACTAATTTGGTTTCTATTATAATTAAATTAAAATTGACTTATATAATGAGATCGTTGTGTAAATCACTGTTAAATTTTTGACACGTGTAAAATTTTTATAATTATTGATAGTTAACTTTATACGTGTCAAAATTTAAATGGTAATTTATACAATGAATTTTTTTTGTATTTTGCATCACACAATAAATATTTAAATATGAATTTGTGTTTGAATAAAAAAAAAAGAAAACTAAAGTCCTATTATGGGGTAGGCTGCGTGGGAGTGAGGGGTAGGTTGAGGGGCTAGGGTAGGCCTGTTGTTAAATTGACAGCAATGACAAGGGAGGGGGGTTTTAGGGATTCAATTTTTTTTGTTTTTGACCTTTCCCGCCCTCTGTTCCAGTTTTTGGGGCCAGTGAAACTGGCCTTAAAACTTAAGCCTTATGATTAGAGGACGGGTCCGGGCCGGTTTTATTTTTGACTGATTTGGATCCGGTTTTGACCGGGCTGGTTTCGGGCCTAAACTGGCCCTCGGCTAGGCCTATCTATCATGACTGTTTGGGGAAAAAAGGTTTTCCCAATTTCTTACGAGAAACTTGGTGTGGATACCGTAGAGAGCGTGCATGTGTGCGTCTAGTCAAATGATTAATCCCTAGAGGTTTGTGATTGGAGTCTTCTGTACATGTACAAATACCGTTAATTCAACGATTCATCCTCAAGCAGGGAGTCAAAGTCCTTCGTATGCATAATTTCTATGTATCCCTCTTTTAATTATAATTTTGAATTACATTGAAATGACCATTGAGACTGAGAATAAGTTTTTTGAAAAATTGATTTTCCGCTATACCACAATTACCGACAAAATGTACGCGGCAAGTGTAGGAAACATGCTGGGACATAGATTTCTCATTAAAGAGTTAAAAAAAATCTTAGAATATAAGAGGGTTGAGTACCATCATCGATATGTAAAAAAATCTTTTTAATGGTGCATAACTAAATGGAAGATAAATAATAACTAAAAGAATAAGTTTAAAGTAATGTGAAATAAAAACCTTAACACAAAATATATTAAAAATCAGCAAAATTTGTATAAGATTGTACAAAATTTTCGAAGTCTTTGGGGGACCTTACTCCCCATGCACCCTCGGAAATCTATCATTGAATTAAATTTCTTGAGTTGAATATGAGCCTAACCCTTTCAAGCCCAATGCAAATATTGCAACCTCGATATTAAGTCCTGTAAATATAGAAATTGCATAATTATAAAAGTTGTATTCTTTAATAGATTGATTGGATATGGAGCAATATTAATCAGTACAGTTCTGGACTTTGAAAATATCAATTAGTTAATCATGAAAAATGTCAGACTAAAAAATACCTGGTTCTTGATGTTAAAGTGTTATTTTTTTTAATCTCTAATTTTTCCCTTCAAAATTTTAAACATCTTATGCTTCCAAACATACTGGAGCTTTTGTAAAAGACCATACCAAAGGATGTCTCCGACGTTTAGGCGGAACAAATTATCATGCTTCAACTTTTTCAAACATCGATCCTGCAGCTTTACAACATGGAAGCGGAAATGAACACAATATTCCACCCTAACAGTTGATCTATCCTTACGATGGACCAAAATTTTTGTCACAAGACATCTTCTCCGATCTGACTCCAAAATGGTCTACGATATACTTAAAACTCAGGATTGTTCATATTTGGATGATCGATGTAGCATTCAGAGGCCGAAATTCACTTGTATTTACACACAGATTAATATCCAAACTCGGGCCACCAAAAATGTGCCATTTCTACAAGGTACTTTCGCTTTCTGGCGATGAGCTGATCAGGAGCTGCTCTAAGTAATCAGACCCTAAATCCTCGAAAACGACAACGCTGTCGAATCTCGTATTGCTGTCCCTACTTCTCTTGCCCGACATTTTCCTCCTCATGCTGTGCTTCTTCTTCAGGGCAATAACAGGGGAGCCCCCTTCTTCGGTGCCCAAATGCTTCATCCCCCGCAGCGATTCCCGAACTTTCTCGACCGGGAAATTAAGAACCGCTGCGTGGCCACGCATCGAGAAAGCAGCCTGATCGTAGGCCAAGGCCGCCGCCTCGGCGCTGTCGAATGTGCCCAGCCAAACCCTGACTCCGTTCCTCGTGGAATCCCTGATCTCGGCCGCGAACTTCCCCCACGGCCTCCTCCTCACGCCCCGGAAGGACGTCTCCTTCTTGGGGTTCTGCACGTCATCGTCCCCTGCTTCTTGTTTTGCTGAACTCACCTCTTCGTCCTTCGGCAGGGTCGATGCCTCGGCCAGGAGACCGAACAGCAGCATTTCTTCAGAGTCGTTCTCGTTGAAAGGGAGAGAGTTGCTGTCGAGTTTGAGGCAATCCCAGGAGTGGGAAGATTCGGAGGAGATTTCGGAGTAGTGTAGTAAGGGGAAAATGGAGTAATCCATTGAGATTTGGCAATTGAAGATGGTGTTTCTGATGTCGGAATGTGTGGGAGGCAGAGGACTCTGTTTGCTCTGTTTCTTGGCAAGTTCAAGTTGGGTGGGAGTGCTAGTGTGCCCTATTTATACCAAATTCGTGGTCGGGGAGAAAATCATGGGCAGTTTTTACTTATGAAATCAATTAATACAATTTAGTTATTGTAGTGATTATTTTTTATTTTTAAAAACTTATAAAAATATTTTTAAAAATAACATACTTTATTTATTAATATTATTTATAAGCACTATTATATGATAATACTATTACATATAAAAATTTGTACAAACTTAGTGACTAGGACAGTGTTTTTCTAATGGAAAAAAATAAAGATAATTTGATTAAAAATTGACTGAAAAAGCATTTTTATTTCCAAAAAATGGGTGGAATGAGCTCTTTTTTTGATTTCCTTAACTCTGATCTTAATCACTACATTGAAGCATGCTTGGGCAAGGAATTACCGAATAGAATATATACATACTATCTACTTCCAATCAGGATAAATTTAGTAGTCACCTGGGGTGATTTCCTACTAAAATGCTAAAAAACTCTTAAAATTATTGCATGTGCAACTCTATTAAATTATCAGGCCTCACCTATTTTAAAATTGTTGTATTTCTCTTTAATTATGTTTTATTTTCTTTAAATAAAATTTCAGAATCTCCTGGCTTTTAATATTTAATTTATATTTATTCATAAAAAATAATATTTAGTACATATTCGATGGAAAGTAGAAGCAATTATTATCCTTTTAGTATGGAAATAAAAGCTACCAACACAGAAAACAAAAAGATCACTTTCTTTCTTCTCCCCTTAACAGAAAGAAGAAGGAAATTTGATGGCGTTTGGTTCACGATCGCTGAAATGTCCTGGTGGGGTACAACGAATGCTAAATAAGCACGTGGTTCAATAGGGTGGCGGCCAGCTCATAAAGAATTTTCCAATGACGTCAGCAAATGACCGAACCCTTTTTTCCCCTAGCTTATATATATATACACACACACATATATATATATATATATCTATCTATATATTATCCTTTCGTCATTTTCTGTTGGCTCATGATTTGGATGTAGGCAAGCGCCAAGGCCAGTCGACTTCGATGTCATCCCTACTTTGAAAAATTAATTATATATAATTTCTATATTCAATCGTGTATAAATATATATTTCCAATAAGTTTTATAGGGATGACACATATAAGTAAGCATCTAATTTCATGAAAAAATGGTACTCCACCTGCTCTGGCAGTGCTACTTCAACGAGACCAGATTAATATTGGTTATTTAGTTTGTTTAATATATTTGTAGTTGAACAAGGAACTCGGAATATTACGTAGTAGAGGGTAGCTGAGTCGGCACTACTACTATTTTCCTTTTATTAATAAAAAATTACTAAATATAAATTACAACCATTAAAATGCCACACGGAAAAATTATAGCAAAAATACTATAAATTTATCCAAATTTTAATTTAAACTCCAAATATATCAATTTGACCAAATCAACCCTGAAATATTTGATATAATGATTATATTAAATATTTTTCATATATACTCCATTTATAATTGTATTTTGTCACCCAACTTCAGTAAATGCATTACTACCAAAGAAATTAATTTTAATCGATTAATTATTATAAAATAATAAAATTTAATTGATCCTTTCAAATCACGTCATTACGAGATAGAATCATTCAAAATTTTTTCTTTCTCTGGGACATTCTAAATAATAATGGCACAAATTGGGTGAACTATGTGAGCCATATTAGGCTGTTCAATGCGTGTCGTGCGGTAAATAAGCAAGCAAGTTGAGATTAAACGGGGTCATGATTGAGATCCTAAATTCGTGCACGATTCTTTTATTGTACATATTTGAATTGACATTTGAAGAAAATTACAAAAAATAAAAATCTGAACAAAACTAGGTAAGATGCTTCTTTTCCTTAAACAAAATCTTGGGTTTGAATTTTGTAAATGGAGAGAATTTAAGAGAGTTTTATCCTCTAGTGGGCCTACCAGATTCAGGCTAGATTAGCCACAATCCGTTGGATTTCTAGGTTACAATCGTGTTCAAATAGATTAAGAGGATTGAACCCTTCTAAATATGAAACACATTCTAATTCAACCCCCATGCGATTCCATTCACATCCCTATCACATTATGGTTCCGTATAATTCTCATGTGATCTTATCTCATCACGTAATGGGGAGAAACACCGATCAAATTATAATAAACAAGTAAATTAGTATTAATTACTCAAAAATTATTATTATTATCATCAATCAGAGCAATTTGATTGATATTTTCTCACAGTATCATTGTAAAATATGCTCATTTAAGATTTTCTCCAAAACTTGACAGTCTAAAGCAATATGAACATGCAGAGCTGCAGCACATCAAATGTATGGTAATCCATTAATTTATAAAATATAAATGACAAAATCCAACAATCATGCCTATAATTATGTTGCGGCGCCCTCGGGAATATTACACACATAGCAACCCTTACATAATATCTCAATTAGAAACCATTCTTTTTTTTTTTGGTTTCCCACCCGAAGGCTTGCCGACTAATCCGGATTCGGGGTACTGTCGGGCGGTTTCCCAGGGACCCCTCCCAAGAAGGTCTGCTGCGTTCACAGGGGCTCGAACCCGGCACCTCTGATTAAGCGACACAAGCCCCTTCCACTTGCGCCAACTTTCGTTGGTATTAGAAACCATTCTTTGTTCAGTCATTTTATATATTTTTAGTCTTTTTAGAATTCAATAATTACCAGGATATAAATTGTATTTTTGACAACATTTCTATCAACATGCATTTTCTTTACAAAATTGAAAATGGATGTTGAGCATACGTTTTTAAAATAGTACTAAAAAATAGCCTAAAATATAATTTCCTTTAAAAATTTATTCTTAAATGGCCGGTATTTTTACCCAATTCTCTATCTAATGCACTTAGGTACTTTGCGCCATCCGTGTTCTAATTAACGAAACTAAAACCTGTAATTCAAATGATGAATTGGGTGCTAGATGTTTAGTTGGAAACATCAAACACATCCATTTGTCGAAATTACAGAGATAATCGATTGAATATGTATCATAATTCAAATGGCTTCACTATAGCAAAATAGAACTTGCAGACTGTGCGTTTGAAGTTGTACGCTGTTGAAGGAAGATAGTACTGTGGAGACTCAAATCTTTTACTTAGTTATGGAACCTTTGGCATCCATACATTACAAGCATTGAGTTGATAAATTAAATTTGAATATTTCTTAAATTTTATTTTATAAAATCCATCTTGAATAATTCCTATTGAATAATTTATTTTTCTAACGAAATTCTCTCGGTTCAAATTGCTAAATTATTTTGTAACAGGTTCAAATAGTTTCATAAAATAAGTAATTAAAGGGGCACATAGAAGCCCAAAAAAGTGGACTAAAATCAGGTAGAGAATGAAGAATTCTTTTTTCGGTGTAGAGAATGAAAAATTAGTTTGTTCTTCTAAATGGATAAGAGGAAAACATGATTGACGAGGTAATAGGAGTTTTGTAATTGAAAATTAAACCGAAATATTTGATTCAGATTAAGGATAATTCTACTGCAGCGAACTCCTTTCTTTGAAAAGTTTGTCTTTTATTTAATACTGTTTTGCCCTAAATTTTTAATGGTAAATAAGCTCTATGTATATGCCTATTCATTATGATTTAATTCATATCATAATACGAAAGTACCATAACGTTGTCCATTTTAACCCCCGATTTCCTTCACTTCATTCCATTTAGCGCATCATGTAAAATGGATCTAGCAGTAATCATAAGTTGCTGCGAATTAGCGAACGACTTTCATTCCATACAGTCCCCGTAGGTTGAATGCGGATGCCTTTTCCAGGGATAACGTCCACTGATAAACAAAGCGAAAGAGATAGGAGGGAGTCAGTGAATCCGTGACAGGACTAGATGCAGGCCCCCTTGAACTCCAAGAAGCGTCTTGATTAAAGTCATCAAAACTATGAGAAAAGTGACAAAATAATATCGTTTTTGAACAATTTAGCCAAAAATATAATATTATAATAACTATACAATTATAATTAGGAAATTAAGAAAATATATAAAAAGATTATAATAAACGGTGAATTCTAATTGAGTGAATAATGTAATATATCTGATGCATGTGATATTTGCTCCTCAAAGAGGTCCACTGTCATATACTTATGGATGAACTTACTGAAATCCTTAAACATGTGAATTATTATTAGGCTGACGAGAATAGATTCTCCTTATAATAAAAAAAAAATTTGTGCTTGAAAAGTCTTCCAGAAAGAAAGGATCAATTGCTACAGTCTGACAAGGACGCTTCGAACAGTGTTCAGTTCCGTAATGAGTGCTGGCATATTCAACGATTCCATTACAAATGGGCAGCTTCTAGGAAAATCCAATTTGGGAAATCTTTGAAAGGTATTCCATCTCTTTTTATAAACGACGCAAAAGTGGGTTTCCCCTTCCACAGACTAGAAAAATTTCTCACTCTATAGAGTACATAAGATTAGAAAAATAGATATTTTCTTCTAGCTTGGTATCTCTGATTGGTGATGATGATATAATAATAATAATAATAATAATAATAATAATAAATAAATAAATAAATAAATAAAAATAAACCCAATTCCATCTCCCTTATCAGGCAAGTCTTGAATTAGTACCCAGAATTGGGGCTATAACTTAGGTAATGCGATTAGTGAATGGTTTGGATTCAGCTCAATAAAAATTCAAATTTCGCCTGGATCTTAATGAACTCGAGCTTGGCTTGGCTTGACTCAAATTCATCCATTAAACGAGCTAAACCAAGCCTAATAATATTCGATTCAAGAAACCTGTACACCTAAAAAAAGTTTTTCATTTTACATTATAATAATTGTTATTATTTTTAAATTTTAGAACAATAAAAATTAATCAAATATGGTCTCTCACCTTACTTTTTTAATTTTAACTTAGAATCTTTTTTTTTGCCTCCTTCTCACTCATTTACGGAGTCGTGGTTATTAAATTTTCATCTGAATCTACAAGAGTCTCCGACCTATTTCCACTTAAAAGCCTAATTTGATAGATAGTGTGGTATACAATTCTCTCATAAACCTAAGTTTTTTCTTCAATCTAGTCAGTATGTGATTCAACTCTCAACACCCGTCCTCACATGACAACGTGTTCATACTTAACATGTGCCTTTAAACACTCATCCTCAACAATTAATCTCAAGCCAGGAATTTTTTTTCCATCTTCGATAATGGGGACAAACTACCACGGGGCAGGCTCTCTTCCGATCTCTAGCTAACAACTCGCCTCGAGTTGGGCATTATTCTTCCGATCTTGGGCTATCGTCCCACAAGTTCTACACTCAGGTTCGACAGTCTTAAGCCGCACATTTTTCTTTTGGTCTTGAGCTTATAGGCCACGAGTTCCACACTTGGGCCTAACATGGTGTGAGTTTATAATCGACCTATTCTGATACCATATTAAATTCCCACCAGGACATACAAGAGTCTCGGCTTAGTTTTCCCTTAAAAACTTAAGCTGATAGGCGGTGGTACCAAATTCTCTTATAAACTCAAATTTCTTTTCAATCTAGTCGGTGTAGAATTCAACTCTCAACAGTGGTTGTAAACAATTTTTTCTTTTCCTCCTTAGTATTATTTGCCCTTCACAATCAACACAATGACCCCACGCTTGCTCGGTATCCTCTTTCTTAGTTCACTCATTAGACTTGCAAAACCTTCATTTATTATAACAAATCAAGCCTGAACTTCAAATATTGGGGCTTGTAATTGCTCAATGGGTCAAACTTGAGCTTTAAAGAGTCATGTTTGTCTCAGCTTGTTTACAGCCCTCTACAGGGATGTTTACATATATTAGGTTATATATAAAGTAATAATAATAATATATATTGTTATCGAAGTGAATATAAGTCTCCTTTCTCCCAACTGAGCCCAATATCTTCTATAATACCTTCACATCTCTTGGCTTCGTCTCTCTTCGATTAGCAATTCCACTCTGAGCCTTTTTCTCTTCAACAATTGTAACCGATAGAACTTACTAGCTGGCTTTCTCTTCCCCTCATTTGGCTAAAATCAGTTGATCTTAGTCTCATAAAATTTTGTTAGTTAGACATAAATTAGCATTCCCTACTTCAACCGATGGTTTTAGTCTTTGCATCGTCTCCCTCATTAGTCCCCGCACCTCTTCTTGACCATTTGACAATTAATTTTTCTCTTAATAGATTCTTCCTCATATACCGTACTACTCTCTCAATCGTTATGCCTTTATCATGGCTGTTTTCATTATTAGCTGCATATTCTATTTGTCATTGTTGGGCTACCCTTATTCATTGGGCTATCCTTACTGATTGGGCCTGACAAACATTAAAAGAATAACAAGAAAATTATATGGGCTCTATGGCCCATGGTCCCACCAGAAGGATGAATATTTTCTAGGGCAAAATTACTTTATATATTGTCGCATAATAGAGGAGTAATGTGCAGCAAATTGAGAAAAGCAGCAGTCGCACAGTAGTGACAAAGTGAGCAAATTTGTGATATTACACAGTGCTTCAAGATCCGAATGGAAGGCAAGACATGATCTATTTTCTATGAAATTTCAAAGTGTGATTTCTAGTGGAACAAATTTTTTTTTGACATCTCGTTTCAAGATTCGCTCGTTTGGCTGCTAGTTGACACATCTCTTGTCGATCCCTTGTTGTGAGATTGCTCCTATTATTCATAATTTTACTTAGGGTGTAGAATCTATGTTATCTAAGAGGGTAGTCCTTGATGATTATTGGTGTTATACCCTCTAATTAGATCAGAGAAAAAACTGTGCATCCTACTATTTGTTGATAGTGGAAATTTTGCTGGCTTGGTTCGTTATTTTCCCTCTTACATCGAGGGATTTTCTATGTTAAAAATCTTAGTGTTTTTCATCTAATTTTCTCTTTACTTTATTTCATGGTTGCCTATTAATGCACATATTTGGGAAAAAATTATGATTTTTGGGATAGTGGATTAGCCTTTTTCCCAATAGTGGTATTAGAATTTGGCTTTATTTTTACATGAATTAAATGAAAGAGAATAATGCTCCAAGTTGGATGCCTGTGTTGAAGGTCTAAATTATTCTATCTGGAAGTCTCAGTTGAATGATTACATGAATTGCAAAGATCACTATGACCCTATTGAAGGTGATTCTACAAAGTCGAATGATATTAATGAGAGGAAGTATGAAACAATGAAGACCAAAATAGTTGCATAGATTTGACATTGGATGGATGATAAAGTTTTCCATCATATTGCTAATATTGATGAGCTTGACACTGTCTAAAATAAGTTGTAGGAGCTGTATGAATGGAAATCGCTATAAAATAAAGTGCTATTGATGAAGAAACTAGTTAATATGAAATATTGGGATGACTAGTCTGTAGCAGAGCATCTTTGTAGCTTTCAAGAGCTGATCAATAAATTATCAATAGTGGAAGTCGTGTTTGATGATGAAATACAAGTACTACTATTATTAAGTTCATTGGCGGACAACTGGGAGACCCTTGTTTTGTCCCTCAATAATTCAGCTATGGGGGAAAGCTATCCTTAGTGGTTTATCAAAGATAGCTTGTTCAATAAGAAAATGAGGATTAAGAGAACATAACGTTGGTGCTCAATCAGAGGTGCTAATTGTTGAAGGTTGTGGGAGAAGTAAGCGGAGAAATTCTTTCAGTCATGGTCAATCCAAGTCCCGAGGAAAATTAAAGTACAAGAAAAATTTCACTTATAATTATTGTGGTAAGTTAGGGCACTTCAAGAAAGAGTGTAGAAAACTTACATGGGACAAGTCACAAGACAGGACTGAGGATACATGCAATAAAAGTAAGAGCAATGACTAGAACAATATTACAACGGTTGCATCTAATGATGAGATATACCTTCTAACCCAAGAAGATTGTATTAATGTTGTCAGCTAATTGTCTACATGAGTTTTAGATACTGTAGTATCTTTTCATGTTACACCTTGTAGAGACTTATTTTCTACATACACCATGGCTGATCTTGGACCTGTAAAGATGATAAACAAGTCAGAATCCCAAATTATTGCCATGGGAGATGTTCAACTGTAGACTAATACCGAGTGCAGGATTTCACTGAAAGATTCGGACATGTGCCCGATATTCGCTTGGACCTAATTTCAGTTGGGAAATTAGATGATGATGGTTATGAAAGTAACTTCAAAGCATGAGAGTGGAAACTCAAGAGAGATTCACCTCTTGTACCAAGAGGAATGAAAGATTACACTCTACGAAATTGAAGCTTAACATATCACAAGGAGATAAATATGGTTGAAGAAATATCTTCCCCAAAGTTGTGACACAAGTGGCTGTGCAATATGAGTGAATAAGGACCTCAAATATTAGCCAAACAACAGTTATTTACTGGTATAAAAGGTACTTCTTTTGACATATGCATTGATTGTTTGGTTGGTAAGCATAGTAGAGTAAGATTTAATATTGCTTCTCCTTCAAGAAGTCCTAATATCATTGATCTGGTGCATACTAATGTCTATTTTATGAAGGATAAGTCTCTTGGTGGTTCTATCTATTTCGTTCCATTTATTGATGGCCACCATAAAAAAGTTTGGGCTTTGGCTTTGGTGCACAAGATCAGGTGTTAACAGAGTTCAAGACATTTCATGCTAAAATGGAGCGAGAGATTGGTAGAAAACTCATATGTGTTTGTTTATATAATGCAATAATACATGAAACCATTTGAATATTACTATAACATCACCGGGATCAAGTTTCAAAAGACAGTCCCTAAATTCTTTAGCACAATGGAGTCGCTAAAAGAATGAACCCGACCATTGAGGAGCGTTTCGGTTCATGCTGTCACTTGCTAAGTTGCCGAAAAGTTTCTAGGGTGAGGCACTTCGACTAGAGTTGAGATAATTAATCGTTCATCTACAACTGCCTTGATGTGTGATGTACTACTCGGTCTGGTCACGTAGAGATAGTTTCTATAAGCATTTAAGAGTTTTTGAATGCAAAACATTTGTTCATATTCCCAAAGATGAGCATTTGTTCATATTCTTATGAAAATATTTTTTAAATTTCTAAAATTTTAAGGTAAATTAAAATTTTTTTAAAATTTCCAAAGAAATGTATAAATTCTTTTTAAATTTCCAAAGAAATGTATAAATTCTTTTTAAATATTAAAAATTAATAGAAAAATTTTGAAATATCTTTTATCAAAATTTGAAAAAAAGATTAAAAATTAGAAATTTATTTTTAAAAATTTTATATTTTTTAAAAATGTACAAATATATTAAAATTTTTAAAGTAATTGACTAGAAAATAAGTATTGTCAGGGACAAACTGTGAATGATAAAAATATCGATGCACGTAAAGTAAGAGGATAGACTGAAATGATTCGACTAAAAATAAAACATACCATAGACAAATCCATCTTTCGATGGTTGTTTGGATTGTCCATGTGCAGTTGGCAGAAACATTTCAATATATCTTTTCAATTTACATGTATTAATAAATTTATCCTTCATAGTTGGTCCCCACAGTACTTATTTTGCATAGTCATTTACATTAAAAACTTTAATATTTTTTTACATTTTTAATCAAATGTGATTTTCTTAAACTTTAGAAATTACGTAATTTGAATTCTTATAAAAAATTTGAAAATATTTCCGTGGTTTTCAAATTTTTTTTACAAGTTTTAGAAATTTATAAAAAAGTTTCGATTTTTCCTAAAACTTTTAAAATATCTAATTTTTCCTAAAATTTTCCTTATTTTTCTGACTTTTAAAATATTTTTGTAATTTTTAAAATTTTTTGAGAATTTTTCTATAATTTTGTGCCACGTTACCAAAAATTATCATGTAGCAGCTTTATCTATTACCACATGTCCTATAATGCCATGTAGGATGTCCTGTATGTGCTTAATGGAGAAAACTAACAACGATACAATGGAAAATCAGTGGATGACAAAACGGGAAAAAATGAACAAATTACTTTGTTTTCTATACTAAAAATAAAGTAAGTGATCATGCGAGGAATTTTGATAAACGTAATGGTTTTCTATGTTGCCCTTTTCATTTTGGAAAAATGTCTGTGACCGGTGACCCCTATTAACGATAAGTGATAAGATCTCATTTCAATGAAAAACACAACCAAGCAGCACGAGAAAGTCCACTATGGGAAGCCAGCCAAAACTTCCGGACAAGTGAAAGTCCAAAAGATTGTTATTCTTTTCTTTTTTTTTTTTGGTCGCCAGCCACGGTATCCAAGCAGGCCCCACCAGCGGTGAGATGACATCTTTCAGCCAACCATACTTGACTAATCCGTTGGTCGCCCCGGGTCGCACGCCTGGCAATGGCAGGTGAGGCTCCCAAGAGGGGTGTCTGCGTACGTGAGGTCTCGAACCCGAGACCTCCTTAAGCGGCACCGAGCTGCTTACCACTCGGCCCAACCCCTCTTGGTGATTGTTATTCTTTTCTTCTTTTCCTGGAATGTTCCCTCTTTTTAAGCAACATGTATTTGCTGGCTATTTGGGTATTGACCTTAAGGTCTTGTATTTGAGAAGGTATTATACGTAATAGTATCACCATGTGACAGTACTTGTATGGTAATACCAACCAATAAAATTAATTTATTTATAATATTATTTTTTGGTTTTAGATTTCTTAAAAAAATCTATAGAAATGAATTTTATTAATTGGTATTATCACGTAAATATTGTCATGTGATACATTAAAAAAAACTTTATCCTTATATCCCAAGGGATCGAATTGATTAGTCAATATAGGTGACATATTGTTAAAAATTTAAATGAGAGAAAAATACTGGAAGTACTATATATTTATCGATTTTTACAAATAAATCCTAAATATTTTAAAGTGATAAATCAAGTCATATATGTTGTTGGCATTATAATATCGAATCCTTCCTGTCGCCTATATATTGTTACATTAAATTGATGTAATATTGACACATGTAAGCTGCAAGTAACGGTAAGTGACAGAAATGACTCGATATTATAATGTGGGTAACATATAAGACTTAATTTATCAAACATTTAGAACTTACCTGCAAGAATTGACAAATATATAGGACTTCCAATTTTTTTCCTCAAATTTTAATGGCTCTGCATAGAAGAAATCAACTCTAGTGGTTCAAATAACTGAGATTACATTTGTCATGCATGAACTCAAGGAGTGAAAAAGGATGGACTCAACGACTATTTTACTTTTCCATTTTATTTTCTTTACTTGATCACAATTTTAACAGATATTGACGTGTATTCTATTTCATTAGTTTTTATTAATTTGATGGAATAAATATTCCCTCAAAAAAATTAAGGAATGTCATTCAACCTCTTCTTTCAACATTATTCATCAAATTTTTTGAATTGACCATAAACTCACCGACTTTCTATTCAACCTATTTCATTTTATTCTATTAAACTCAATCCACTCTTCTTCATTCCATTAACTCGTACAAAATGTAACCCAAAAGTAATGGTCCAATAGTTCAAAGTTTACTCTTGAGCGGTTTGGTGAAGTCAAGGTTTCATATTCGAATGCCTTCAATATATTTATATCAAAATATATGTTTGAATTATGTTCTTTATAAGCCTCTTGTAATTATATTAGATATTTAGTAATCATGTATGATGGATCAGCTCTAAGCATTGTTGATTGTCTTCATAATGATTGCGGTCAAATACGAAAGTTCGAATGAAAAATTTACATACTAATATAACTAGAATTTTAAGGTTTGCCATCCAAGTACGATGGATTGAGTGCCAGATCTATATTTGCAATGAGTGGAGACAGGTTTCAGTTATTTCATAGTTTCTTTCATGTAGGGTCAACGTGGCCTACCTTAGCTGTATATGTAAAGCTCGATTGCCCTAGCAAGTAGTACCACATCATTGAATAAATATTTGGTATATAATATATAACGATTTCATTATGCAAATCCCTTCGACATCTTGATAAGTGTAAAGTTCTTAAAATTTTCAAGAGTTAATTTTACACGCGTCATAATCTGAATAGAAATTTGTAAAATGATTTCATTGTGTCTTGCACATTGAATATTTACTCCACAGTACTAGCATGAAAAAGCATTTTACATATGAAACTGGTTTGGTTCTGAACTTTAGGAGCAAACCCATGATTGATATATTTGACTAATTGGTTAGGCGGTAATGATGCATACAGATTCAAGGTATATGGACGACTTCCAAGCAGTACTTTTCGGTTTGTCCAGCAAGAGATCGTATCAGAGGATAACACATAGAGACCCATGATATGTTCACAGACTTCCACTATGTCTCACCCCAGAAAAGATAGAAGTGAATGTTCCCAACCTTGTACGTCGCGATAACACTTGAGTGCGTCCATTTGTTTCTTTCGTAGCGAATGTTATGGGACTCGGAATGTAACGAAACAGAAAATTTTATTTATATAACTCATCGATTCTTTCGATTTAATTTATATATAATTCATATAAGAAGTGTTTATATGGTACATGAAATGATTCTATTATGTCTTTGTACTCCTATTTGGTAATGTAACTATTTACCTGAGTTTATAAGAAATTTGAACCCACCAAATTATGTTACAAATCATGTTTCAATATATTCTTTGGCCAATGTGGGATTAGCTTCTCAATCCTCGAGCTTAACAACTGATCTCTAGTTAGACATTTTACTTCTAGTCTCAAATGAGAGGGACAAACTACTGCAAAATGGGCATTCTCTTCTGTTGTCTAGCTAACGTACGAGTTGGACTTCTTCTTTTTGCTTGATAAAGTAGCGACAAGTTTTATACCCAGGCCTGACATGATATAAGTCCACATCAAAAATGATTGTGGTACCATCTAACATATAGCAGGCTTGGGTCTGTGCACAACCCAAAAGATTAAGTGAATAGACTTGTGATACCCAAATTTCTTATAAACTAAGTTTCAATATCTTATTTAACTAATGTGGGATTGACTTCTCAATCGAATATTTAGAAATAAGATTGTATCACTCAGTATAATGGTTGATATCTTTGGAATATTAAACATCTAGTTGATATCATTTGGTATTTTTTATTTATTTGTTTCGTAAATTATCAGATTCTTTTATCTATAAATAGATTATTTATCTGTGCAATTGCTCGAGTTGCCTAGTCTTTTGCTCCGTCACATTTCTCTCTATCTCTACTCTCCTTATCTGTCATATTTTCTAATTCTGCGGGTAGTATCCCGATAATTCCTACGCCAATTGAAAACACCCTTCACAAACTTACCACAGTCAATCGGTTGATTATGAGAAAGTACTGAGTGGAGCGATTATATATATGTTAATATTAATGTGGTATATCTGTTAAATTAGAATTTAATATGTAATTAATAATTATATAATTTTAATTGTCAAATCATAAAAAACTAACAAAACGGTAACTCTTAATTTGACAAATATATAAATAGAAAATTTTAATTTGATGAATATATCATGTCAGTATCGCTTTCATTATATGACCGTTCCATTAAAGATTTTCTTGCAGATTAGATGCTGCTATTGCTCTGTCCTGCATGATTCAGAAACACTGATCATGAGCTCCAGCGATTGATCGTTCAATTACCCGAACAAGTATACGTCTTGCAACGATAACATACACAGGGCCTCCCGGCGATAACCGTAAAAATTATTTTCTCAAAATCACACGTAAATTAAGAATATTTCTTGAATTTTCTATCAACGACTAATTTTCCTGGGCGAGAAAAAAGAATAATGTTTTCTCTCAGCTATATCCTCTAATTATTGCATTTTTTATGCGCATCATACATACCAAAAATCACATAACCATGCATATGTAAGATTTCGAGAAGGGTAATCCATATACCTTCACGGGTTAAAACGAATGCCTGGGATTGATGTTCAAGATTGAGTCACGTACTCAGCACATGTACAAACACAACATACTGACAATGGATCCTCACTACAAAATCGATTAAGAACTTAACGCTATTAACAAAATAAGAATTTCACACGATCTCTAATAGGAGTATATAAGTAACTGGAACTTGCTTGCTTTCTCTCTATTTTCTCCTCATTATTTCTGCCAAAGCGCGGGAACCCAAATCCTCAGCAGCCCACATGTTGCCACACATTCCAGTTTTCATTAAGAATAAACCATGCATTAGATGGAGAGCAGTTACAAGAATTAATTTTGCAAATTGATCATCAACCAAACGGGAATGTTCAATGGGCAATTATACCACCATTGGAGAGAATAACAAAGTCGGATCAGGTTTGGGTCAAGTCAGTTGCCGTTGGCCCAAACGGACAGATGCATTTTGTTACATCTCCAACTTACGCCTACGGAGTTGACTCAATACTGTCTTGCTCATAATCTTCAGAGAAAAATTCATTTAGGTAAATCAAGAACATATCTTGAATTTTCTATCAAGGCCATTTTTCATGGGCAGAAAAAAAAGAATATTATTGTTCTTTCTTGACTATATTCTCTAATTGTTGAATTTTCTATATGTGGATATGCCTATCGAAAATTTGTACAACTATGCATAATGTCAAATTCTGAAAAATGTATATCTTAACACGTTAAAACGATTGACCGAGATCAATGTATGAGATGGAGTCACATATTGTACTTGCATGAGCACGGTGTACTTACATTGGATAATGACTACGGAATAGAGCAAGACTCAAACACTATTTAAAATATAAGAACCTCTTACAATCTCTAATAGGAGTACACATGTGACCCAAACTAACTCGTTTTTCTCACTATTTTCTCCTCATTATTTCTGCCAATGCACAGGTGCCCGAATCACAACAGCCCATATGCTGCCGAACCTTTCCTTTTTAACTAAGAATTACCACACATTAGATGGAGAGCAATTAATCCATTAAAAAAAATAGATGGAGAGCAATTACAAGATTTGATCTTGTGTAACTTCAACCATTGTTCATGTTGATCCTCAACATTATGTGAATATTCAATGGGAAATTCTACCTCCAATATAGAGAATATTAAAATTGGATGGGTTTGGTTCAAGTCAGTTCAGTTGGTCACACAAGTGGATCCATTTTCTTGCATCTCCTACTCACAATTAGGAAATCAACTGGACATTGTATTGCTCACAATTATTAGAGCAAATTTTGATATGTAAATTTGTCGTGCTAGTATAGATACGCAAAAAAGACACGCAACTCTACACTAGAATATCACTAGAGCTAGCGGAGAGATGTTGGTCATATGAAAAAGCAAGTAACTAGGATGTGGCGAGCTCGTTTCATATCACATCAAGATAAACATCTCTAATCCCTCAAAAGAGTATTCTTAACTCCATCACATGTTTGTATTCACAATTATAGCCAAACTATTCACTTAGTGACACAATTGGGACGCCCTTAACTACATAACTCTCAATATTATTGAAATAATCTTTCCTTCACCCTCATATCACTCCATTCATAATTGATTGCTTTCCACGCACTGCTTTAGTTGGTCGAATCAATTACAACCATAGATAACATGCCAATGTATCAATAATAAACTCCTTACTTTGTAATATTGTCAAGAGTGAATAAGGGCGCTAAACAATGCTGAAATAGAATTTCATTAATCCATTTCTAAATAGGTCGCTCAAGCTAACGTAATATGAAATACATGTTGTAGTGGCGTTACCTTTTCTAAAAGTAAATGTCAAGTTCTTTGTAAATACGATCTTGATCTTAATTTAATCGCTTTTTAGGTGTCTAACTTGAGTCCTCTATTAGCCCACCCTCCAAGGTACCATAACTGATATCTCACATCTGGTTATCAACATTAACCATAATAATAATGTGGGGATATTCATTTTGGTAAAAAAATCTCACATCTGCTTTGTTTGAGAACCTCTCCATACCATTATATGTCAAGGTGATGCCAAGATATGTCTCATTCTTTACTCATTATAACAAATGCCAATGGCTATTACTTGTGTGAGGGCTAATGACTCATAGGAACATGCTTTAGTACCATTTCCTTTTGCACAACCATATCTATAATGAAGTTATATTTGACGTTTATGTACTTTGTCTTGCCGTGATATTTTACATGCTTAGTATTGGCTAGCACAGCTATGGTATCACATTATATCATCTTTGGATTTGAATCATCTCTTTCAATATTTAGGTTATAGAAAAAGCATCTCAAACATATAGCTTCTTGCATAGTAGAAGAACGCCCAATGAACAATGCTTCCATTGTGGACAAGGCGGTGTAAATTTATTTGATGCTGATCAAAGTCACGACACCTCCATTAATGGAAAAGGCATTCAGTACTACATTCTTCTTCATCCACATATTCAATTTAGTTCGCATCACTACACCCGATTGTAGGTAGCTTGGTACCCGGATAGTGTGGCATATAGCCCATTGTGCCTTTTAGGTCTTTAAGTGTCATCTTTATTGCCTTCACTAAGCAAGGCCTGAATTATATGGTAATCAGTTGACCAAACTAATAATATAACATATGTCTAGTTGACTATACATCATAACATATATCAAGTTTCTTACTGTACTTGCTTACTTGACATTTATATCATGAGTTAAGCTCTCACCCTTAGTTATAGGAGTGTAACATGGCTCACAATTATGTATCTAAAATTGTTTGTGAATTTTTTAAAGGTAATTATCTTAGATCAAATCAAAAACTTTTAATGAATGATCTTGTAGGACAGACCATTATTCTGAACACATAATCTATCTCACCTATATCTTTCATCTCAAAACCAACATATAACCACTCCTTAGTTTTGACAGGTATTTGCATGTCATTTTCAACAATTAAATCTCATCAATAGGCAGTGACAAAATCAGAAACTTGTATTGGACTGTTTAATATACATAGTAATCCTTCTCAGTCATCATAAACATGTAAGATCTTATGACTCGATGAGATTGGATATACCACTGTTTGGATGATTATTTCATGTTATGTTAAGGATCATGGAAGCTTGTAAACTCTAAGCTCCTGTCCCTGCACCACAAATGATCCGTATAAATCTCATAATCCAGTTCTCCATTGATAAGTGCAATTTTAACATCAATTTAGTATAATTCAAGACCCGAATGTGCGATCATGGCTAAAATGATGTTGGTCATTGCTAAACTAACCACATGAGAAAATGCTTCTTCATTGTCCACCTTCCTTTTGGGTATAGTCTTTATCAAGTAGGAGAGCCTTATATTTTTTTTGGTAGAACAACCTGCTTTCCATTTGACTTTCAAGATCAACTTGTTTTCGATTGTCTTACGCATAGGTGAAAGGTCACCCAAGTCCTAAAAATGGTCAGTGCTTATGAATTCCATTTGATAATTCATTGCCTTCATCCACTCTTACCCGCAAGGGATGAGAGATCTTCTTGCACAAATTTGGGCTATACATTATCTTGCACAATAATCACAAAAGCATCCCTTTCAAACTTGAATAGGCGACATGGAATGTTTTCATTTTTGCTTCTATGCCACTAAGTCGAAGAGAAACTCCCTCCATGATAAAAGTTCACTAGCTTTCATGTCACTTTTACTATTCCCAAGAAGTGGCAGGATCAATACCTCATCCTCTTCTGGTCCATATGGAGCGTCTTGTTTGGAGACTTCTTATTCAAATATCTATATGTCCTATGAAATCTCATTCCCACTAGGGAGTTCATTCTCAGAAAAATCTATTTTTAACCATACAAAAGTGCTCATTTAAACATGTTTTTGTCCTGCATTTGTGTTAGTAAAAAAAGTTGTATGTAGTTTTGAAGCACTATCGATTGAATTTTTCTTAATTTAATGCAATAGAATTATGATTAATTTTTTCTTCCAAGAATATTGGTATTTCTAGGCTTCTTCTTGATATAGGTACATACTGAAAGAACAACCCGGCCGATAAGATGGACCCCGCATGGAATGAAGTCGAACACAAGTCGAAAAATAGAAGAAACAAGGTTCATAACCACTTTAATTTGAGAGTGGAACAAATGGGGGTCACTACTAGTTAAAACTGAGAGCAAAAGAAGTCAAGGTCATGGCCCTTTGCTAACTCAGAAGGTTCCCCAACATTTGCAGAATAATTAGTTTTTAGAAAGCCATGAAACTCAAGATGGGAGATATTCTAAGATATTTGGGCATCTAAAGAAGCTGATGTCACTTGTTCACTCCACGGAAAAGAGAATATCTTGTGATAATATTTTGAGGATAGATAATCCTGGGGAAGTATTTTAGAGAGAAATGTAATATTGAATTTTCTATCTTAATAAATCTCCATCCTAGCAACACACACACACACACACACACTCACACACACACTTTACATTCAGTTCTTGTTTCATATTTGTGGCCAAGAGAAAGAGATACTTCCATCAAGAGGAAAAGAGGATTGACATGCTTCAAGTCAATTCGAGGAATGAGAGATCGACTTCAGTGCAGAGAAGAGTTTTTCTATTCCCTTCTCATTTGTTTTGAGCGTGATGTACTTGAACTCAATCTTGGTTGTTATTTTTAAATCTATCATAAAATAAACTCTCATTTCATAGGATGATTAATGGAACTCTTTTCTACTTGTTGAATTCTTGGTCACTTATGTTTATTGATTACTTTCATTTTATTTATACTATTCTCATACTTTATGCTTTCTAGTGGCCTAATAAACCATCAGAACGATTAAGAGATTCTATGAACTCGATAGACGAAGATGTGATCATGCTAGGGATAGTAGTTTAGGATAATTCACACCAACTTTGGGTTTATTTGTGAGAAACCTCGAGAGATTAGCTTATCATCCTAGGTATCCAATTAGGATTCAAGCTCAATGGACTTATTAATATTACTTGCCCAGAAATCGAGTGATTTATATCACCCTAGATATATGTCCTTATTAAGCCGAGAGGTAATTAAGGCAATTCCATGTAGAGAATAGATTTGGAATTGGGAATATAATTGACGGAAGTTGTTAGTCCCAGGTCCATTAACATTGATTGATTTCTTTGTAATTTCTTTTGGTGATCATTTGCTTTCTTATTTACTTTAATTACACTTGATTATGAATTGCTTAGTTTGGACTTTGTTGATTAGGTTATTGCTCAGTAGGAATTTGACACGATCCTCATAGGAGTAGGATCTTAATCATATCATATATTACTTGTTCAATACATATACTTGTGCGCATTATTTATCAATTTATCATACCAAGTTTTTGGCGTCATTGTCAAGGTTCTAGTTATTGATATACACAAACCTCCTATGCCAAAGCTCAATAGAAGGGACGTCAGCGACATTGACCTTACCCAAACTGAACTTTGCACGAAGTTTCTATAGAGTGTTAGTCTTCTATCCCACTGTCACAATTAGGGAGGCCTTGGAGAGTTTCCACTTCCCGCTGTTGAGTTCATTATTGTAGTCTTCATGATCAAACTGGCCCATGGAGATTAGTTTAAGGTGAATATCAGGAACATGGCTAACCCTCTTCAAAATTAACTTGTAGCCAAGGTCAGTTTCAAACAAATATCACCTTTGCCCATAATCTTGTAGGATTGACCACTACCCATCTTCACATAACCATAGTCACCAGTAGTATAAGATGAGAAAAAATCTTCATGATGAGTAATATAAAATGAGGCACTTGTATCTGTTGGTAGAGTGATGACTTGTGAGATTCACATAGGCTTCATCACGTACAACGAAGGCCTCTCCATTAGATGTAACTGCTACAGTGCCTTCTTCATCTTTCCTTTTACTATTTTCATTCTTTTTTATTTAGGACCCCGTACTCCATTTTAAAATGCCCTGTCTTGCCACAATGAAGCAAGTAAGTTCCTTTCTCGACCTCGATTTTGATCTACCCCTCGATGTATCACCTAACTTGCCACATTTGAAGTAGGGTTTCTTGCTCTTATTTCTTCCTTGTTGCTCAATGACAAGAACCTTGGACTAAGTACAGATGCTATAACATTTTCTTCTAGTTCTTGATTAAATAGGCCCTCTCTAACCATGGCCATCGCCAATTTTCCATCAGGTATGGAGTTGCTCAATGCTACTACCAATGTATCCCAGTTGTCAAGTAGAGTTCTCCGCAGTAGACAAGCCTACAACTCATTAGGTAATATTATCTCCAAGTTCCTTAGCTGGTTGACTATATCCTGGAAGTCGCTCATGTGATCAGCCATGTTGTCTCCATCTTTGTAGCGAAGATGGATAAATTTCTTTAGGGAAAATGCCTTATTCTACTGAGTCATCCTTGCAAAAAGACTCGTCAATTTGTGCCAAAGTACTATGGTATTGACCTCCTGAGTGGCATGATGATAGACATTATTATCTATCCACTGTCGAATCAATCTAACAGTCTTCATGTTCGTACGCTCCCATTCTTTATCATCCTTATCTATTGGTCTAGCAGAATCCCCTTCAATGGGATCATGTAAGTCCTTACAGAATACGAGATCTTCCATCCGTGACTTCCAAATATTTTAATTCGAAGCATTCAACTTGAACATTGTCCCGGTAGACTCTTCCATCTCGAAAACACTGAAAAGTTCATGCCTTTATAGACTTATGCTCTGATAACACTTGTTGGAAAAGTGTGAGTCTCATTAATTGATAATGCAATGCATAAAACATTTCCCTTCTAGTGTAATAGAGATAAGATTAAATAATAAAACTAGCAATCGAAACCAGACACCAAAAATTTAACATGGAAACCCCAATGCACGGAAAAATTATCTCATCAAACCAAATCAACTTTCCACTATATGAACGCCATATAGTTTTTCTTCAAGAGAACAATGTTGGATTAATGCCCAAATCAAGAATGATTCCCTTGGTTACCACAATTCGTGACCCTAAAAAATTGTTTCACTAATCTAATCGAATACTATTTAGAATTTAGTCCTAGGGTTCTTGAGGTTGCTGTCAAAATTTTGTCTCGGTCGGAGTTTATTTGCCCCTTCATTCAAGATTTCATATTGCACTGCGGCCGTAAACATCTACTCCGTTCTTCCCTGTTTTGCTAAACTAATTTACTGCGATTTTCCTTTGATTGCCCATAGTTTTCTACCGTTTCTCCATTGTCCACATTCATCACTCGCTACTGTGTGCTTTTTGTTTATCTCAAGCAACCCTAATTGTTACTCCTTTTATTCTTTTCTTTGTGAATTAAAAGCCCTTAAAGAAGATAACTCATGGGCCTTAATTAAAACATTAATTAAAGTCAACCCAGCCGGGGCCGCAGGATGGGAGCTCGACTCCCACTATCAGCTGTGGCTTTCGTGAGGGTTACCTTGTGTCTTACATTGGTACCTACACCCCTGTGGTTGCAGACCAGTATTGTCAAAGGCTGGCAGGGGACCCGGGGGTTAGGCCTATCGAAGGTTGGGATACATCTGTCGTCAAAGAAAAAAACATTAATTAAAGTCCAAATTAATTAATCCAATTCAATTGAGCTCAAATCATCATCTAAATTGGAGGTCTAACCCAATAGCAAGTTCAGGCTATGGGGCTGCCTGCCATAACAATACTGACCCTTTTTCTTTTCATAAAAGGGAGAGCCAGAGGAGGGGACTAGTAGCACCAGCAGCCGTCCCATCCAAGGTGGTGTTGATAGTACTGCATGGTCCGAAGACCTCGCTAGAAGGGTTGGTAGCGAAGGGTTACCATTAAGTTTTATTTTAAACATTTTTTTTGGCTATCTAAAACTACACAGGGCTTTAACTAATTTAGTACAAGTTAGGTAAGTTTACTAGAAATTAAAAATCTCTGAGGAGAATATTCTCATTCATAAAATTTGAATTCGAGACCTTGTTTAAGAGATGATTTTAAACATTTTCTGATCTATTTAACCAAACTAAAATATTTAGTATTGAGCTTAGAAATGGTCTTATAGGATATATTCTTTTTTTTTTTTTGGTCGCCAGCCACGGTATCCAAGCAGGCCCCACCAGCGGTGAGATGACATCTTTCAGCCAACCATACTTGACTAATCCGTTGGTCGCCCCGGGTCGCACGCCTGGCAATGGCGGGTGAGGCTCCCAAGAGGGGTGTCTGCGTACGTGAGGTCTCGAACCCGAGACCTCCTTAAGCGGTACCGAGCTGCTTACCACTCGGCCCAACCCCTCTTGGTTATAGGATAGGATATATTCTTTAATTATCGACTTTCTGCATTTAACGCCAGACGAAACATAAATGAACAATTCAGAGTAACACCATTAGGCCCTATTAACATAATATTATATAACATTTAGCAAAAAAAAAAAATTATATAACAAATAGTCCGTGCAAAACCCAGTTTTTGTTCCTTAAAAACCCAAACTCAGTTCACACTGTAAATTACATGTAAATTTGATTATACTATTTAATCACGGTTGACAAGGACAAATAGAAGAGACAAATTGAAAAGGCTGATTCGATTTTTCCCTTGTCTTATCCGCAGGATGCGTGAATTAGAGGAACATTTGGCTGTGTAACTCATTCTGGTTAAGCTCAATGTATCGGGGAAGAGGTGATCGATAACTGTCTGTCTGACTAAGAAGTGATAATAATTTGCTCGATTAATTTCTGGCAGAATGCAATTCACCAGCGTGGCTACTGGAAAATATAATAGATAATTCAGTCAATGTTTGAGTAAAATAACCTTTTCCTGGTCTAGCCGTCGATTAAATATTGTATATGTATAATGATCAATTTTGACCAAGTACCGTTGCCAAATTAGAATCTCTTTTTTTTTTTCTCTCTCTCTCTCTCTTGCAAATTTGATTTGCTGATGGTGACGGCTCGGGAATCCATGCATATTAACTTTTCATTCAAAATATAAGACATTGACACGTGCGCAAAGGAAAACAATTTGTAATAGTCTTATTAGTAAAATCGAATACAAAATCTCTAATCACAGAATGAAAATTATATCAATTATATCCAAATACTCTTTTATCTAAGAATTTCTTTGCTCAAATAGAAAAGGGAGGAGAGTTTTATAGATTTACCGTTTTTAGGAATTAATCTAGATATTTTAGATGAACTAAGTCCTAAAAAATGTTAATTTTGTAATGTAGTTTAGTTTGTTTATAAGAGACTATTAATCAATTATGATAGGACACTAACATCTCCATCTATCTATATTTATTGACGTGACAAGTACACATCATGGCACATGTCATCTTTTTAAACATTTTAAATAGATTTAAATTTAAAAAACTTGCTATCATGAGTTGATGGCATGCAATATCATGTATACATGCCACAACAGCAAATATGGGGATAGATGGAGATGCCTTTAGAGTTAGTCATCTTCAATTAACTGTCCAAATATTACATAATAGACTAAATTACATGATAAAATTAATATTTTATAACTGACTTAGTCCATTTCAAATATTTAAGATTTGATGCCAAAAATAGCAAACTTATATGGTTTCCACTACTTTTTTCTCCATGCTAAATATTAAAGTTTAAACTAGTAATAGATGATATACCATTCTCTCCTATTGCTAATATTATACTTTTTATATTTTTAAATGCAAGATTGTGCCATAAACTTTCTCCTTCATGGCCAAACATAACTTACATTTAGCAAGTGCGTTTAAGCACATTCCCTAATTTATTGGCTGCCTCCATTACGTTATTGCTAGCAAATACCACTATATTTTGGGTTGGGACCCCAATGTAACAAAATTTTGACTTCTAGTTCTAGCATACAAATAATTTTTTATAGTAACAAAGTAATTATCTTTGAACTTATGAACACCTCATAAACCGATGAATGTAGGTAAGTTAATGTGTAAGCACATGCATGGTTGACCTCATCAATGACTACATATGAAATGGGGAATCCAAACTTATGATCTCGTAAATTAATCATGAAATGTATATATACCCCATTCACTTGTGCTAACTCTCATGTCCATGTACTAAATAATTGACCATGAAATGGACATTTTTCTTATGTATATGAATGAGAATAACAACTGACTCTGAGACGTATTATTCTTTCAAATTCAGGCCTGGTGAGGTATGAGCTTTTATAGTAACTTAGTTTAGTGCCATGTTCAATTCCTATTAATTCAAAAGAGGTTTGGTCATGTCTAATCAAAGATGTGCATTAGAAAAGGTCTGAAACCACTGTCTAGATGCTTGATTCAATTCATATAGTGTCTTGTGCAGCCTGCAAACTGCATTCTTGGGGGTACTCCCCCTTTCTATTAGAATATTGTTAATACCATAGAAGTTATATTTTAAATATACTCTCAGGCCTTAAACTTGAGCTAAGAATATGCATTCCACTTGTTATTTTTGTTGAAATAGGTTGAAATGTGAGTATATGTGCTGCTTAGGAGTTAATATCTATCCTCTAAGTTTATATGGTGTTTATAGGACTTCCTCAATAGAAAACATGCCAAATAGGATACGGCGGCTTCGGCGGCTCCCTATTCAGCGCTATGCATGGTTCCTTGGTAACCTCTAGTTTGATCAGGGAAACCACAGAAAATGAATCTGCTAATGAAGGTTACAGATTCGGTCAAGAGGAAGAAACTTATAATATCGTAGCTGCTCATGGTTATTTTGGCCGATTAATCTTCCAATATGCTAGTTTCAACAATTCTCGTTCTTTACACTTCTTCCTAGCTGCTTGGCCTGTAGTAGGTATCTGGTTTACTGCTTTAGGTATCAGCACTATGGCTTTCAACCTAAATGGTTTCAATTCGATGGAATACATATATAATAGAAATTATCTTTCGAAGAGATGGTCGAGTGGTTGATGGCTTCGGCATCATCCCATTTCGAGGAATCACAAAAATCCCTCGGATGGTCCCACAATATGTTCTACGTGTTTCTCCATAATGGCCATGAACAGTTGCTATTGAAGTGGCTAAATAAGGCTTAGCGAACTTCTGCGTTACGGGCAAGCATTTTAAAGTAGACTCTCCATTCATTAGATAGAGAAGATCGTCGAAAGTTCAAAACAATTGGCATAATCTATATATTCGTCAAGTCAGGAATCCAACGCATCAATCATGCTTGGAGATAAAATGAGGAAGTTATGGCCAAATGAAGTAAACTGCGTAGAATAGACTCAGCTCACCACGATGGGCATATCTCAACACCGTGGTGAACAGAGAAGCAGCAAAGGAAAAATTCAGCTCAGTGCACCGTGGGTGGGCACATCTTTGGACTGCAGTCTACTAAGCCAAAATCGTGGGGGCCCAAGACTCTTATCCCACACTGACCAACCCAAATTTGGAGGAGGTGGAAATGCCTTATAAATAGAGGGGGGTATCCTCACTAAAAAAAGAGAGAGAGGAGAAAACTTTTCACAAAAGGCAAGGTCATGGACAAGATTCTTGGCGGACAATGGTTACGAAGCCGAGGCGTTAGAACACAGGTCATGGGTAGAAGAGCCAAGGAATCAAGCTCATCATCAATGTTTGAGACCTCTTCTACCTTTGTCTCCTTTCTCTTCATTTTGGTTTCATAACTTTCAATTCCGATGAACATGTATTGTAATGTAACCATGTCCGGCTAGTTTCTTATTCTCTAGGGTAGTAAGTGGATCTTCGAGTCTATTTCATCCATATATTGAACTTTTATTGCTAGGATCTATGAAGGTGTTCTATTTCCCTTATGTTTACTATACTTCATGCGTTTATTGATGTCTAACCAACTCGATAAATTAATCTAAGGGACAATGAGGAGTCACGAGAGTGAGAATCCTGTAGCCTAAGTAAACGTAGCCTAGGAATAATCATACCAAGAGGTAGATTAGTCATTCTAAGAGTTAGAAGAGACGTGTGAGAAGGCCCGAGAGGTAGCCATCACCCTAGGAATCCAAATACGTTTATGAACACGACCTTTGGTCCCTTAATTCTAACTACCTAGAGATAGAGTGGGCTGGGATCATCCTAGGGATATATCCAAGTTACGACGAAAGTTGGATTAGGTGACTTTAGAACCCGTGGATAGGAGATGAGGATGCTTGACTTGATCTGGTTAATTAAGTTCAAGAGGATTGAAATAGACCTAAGTGAAACTGAACCCCTAGAGTAGTTCTCTTTTCTAGTCATATAAAGCTACTTCTATTTTCTTTAGAATGTCTGCTTTTACTTCGTAGCTTGCTGTTTCTGCGTTCTCTCAACTGTTGTATGGTTTGGCTGGGTATTTAATGTTCTAAGTTCTTGATCGATAGGTTTTGATCCTCATGGGAACGATACCCGCTCACCGGGTTTACTACTTACGATTCGTCCTCTTGCAGACTGATAGCAATAAAAATCTATGTGGGAGAGAAATTTGTCAGATCAAGTTGTGTATGTGTCCAGTCATAAATAGCAGCAAGTGACAAAAGTAATTTGCACTAACCAACTTAGCAACAAGTGAGAAGGTGTCCAGGAAGTCTATACCTTCTTGTTGTGCATATCCCTTGGCTACAAGACAAGTGTTGCGTCTTTCTATAGTCGCATCAAATATATATTTAATTTTATACACCCATTTACAGTCAATAGGGTGCATGTCTGGTGGTAGTGGGACAATGGTCAAGGTGTAGTTAGCCTCTAAGGCGTGTAATTTAGAGTCCACAGCCTCTTGCCAAGTTTGAGATAATATAGCCTCATAGTAACTTTTTTGCTTTGTGTTTGTGGTGATGGATAGAGCAAATTGTTTATGATGGGAAGAAAATTTATTGCAGCTCAAAAAGTTGCAAATTGCATGGATAAGTGCAGTGGTGGTTGATGGAAAGATAATAATGATGGTCTAAGAGACATGTGAGGGCTTTATGCACTCTCTAGGGTCAAGAAGATGTAGTGGAAGCTATTGTGATTTTTCTATGATGTGAATCTATGGAAAAGGACTGAGTGTCTGCTGAGACCTGATCTAAGTGGTTGTGTATGACGTGATTTGAGAAGAAATCATGTGATGAATCAGCTTGAGGGAAAGATAGTTTCATGGAAGATGACAAGCCTTGAAAGGTAAATCTTGTTGTTTTCCAAATCAACGAGCTTATATCCTTCGAGGTAAACACAAGCACGAGCCCTTCTAGAAAAATTTGTTCCCCTACTGCAATGGGGCTGGAATTGTAACATAAATAGCCAAAGGAATGTGGTCGACCATACTCAAGTTTTCTTGATTTAACATCTCCAAAAAAACTCTTGTTTGAAAGTAAACTAGATGGTGTTCTATTCACTAGGAAGACTGCAATGAGGATAATAACAGAGAGGTAATGAAGAATGGAATAGTCGAGCACGAGCCACAATTAGTATATGTTGATGTTTCCTCTCAACAATGGAGCTTTGCTCAAGGGTATAAGCATAGGAATGGTAGGCTAAAATGCCATTTGAAGAAATCATTAATTGTGAGTTCAGGTGCATTATCATACTGACTACCTTAATGCAAGTGTTATATTGTGTCGAAAGAAGATGATAGGAGCTAGGGAAACAGAAGTAGCATTTGATCTGGTACAAAGAAGATAGACCCTCATGGCACACATGCTGTCATCCACAATAGTGGGAAAGTACCGATGACCCTTAGTTGTGGGTGTCGGAACGTCGAAAATTCCGACCTGAGAAAATGATTCAGGCACGAACGAGGCCTTACTTGGGACTTTACTCGAGGTTTGATTGGAGTTGCCACTAATCATTTAAGGAACTATTCCTAAGGTCGATCAGAAACCTATTATTTTCCTGAGTGATCATGATACTAACCACCTAGGGTTTTATCGGTCTTAAAACCGAGATTTGAGTCCGGGGATCCTATTACATATCTTGAAGCTCGTGAGCCGAGATACGCCCAAAATTGGTACCCGTCCCTAAGTCTAGGTCACTTGTTTGCTTGCACATTTTACTTTGTCCAATTATTGCCCTAATCGAAGTTCGAATCGATGGTCCAAAATGCAAATTGGCGATTCGCGTCACGTTCCTAGCATGCCACTATCGTCCTAATCTAAGTGCAGAAAATAAAGGATTCTACCATCGAGATTACATACATTCACCATCATCTCTCTCTCTCCGCCTCTCTCTCTCTCTCTCTCTCTCACTTTCTTACATTGGTGCACTCAAATACACGTATCTCTCTCATCCCACATACAAGTGAATAATATACATTGATCATACCACTCAATACCATCAAACAAGTCAACCACTATTAATTTATTTCACCTCGGAATAATTCTAAAAAATAACTTAAAATCGCTAAGTTGATTTAAAAAAAAATTAGGGAACAACGTAAAAGTCGAGTTAAACCGCTCAGGGACTCGAGTAAAAATTTCAGAAAAATTTTGGTCCAGCTTTGGAGGACTCGAAAATACCTCAGGGGCTGTTTTGAAATGTTTCAGAAAGTTCTGGGCCTTGTAAAAATTTTCTAGACTGGTTTAAAATGCAGGGACTGATTAGTAAATTCGCAGAAAGTCCAGGACTGAACTGAAAAATGTGGTAAAAGTCTTCTGGGTTGATCTGTAATGCTCTAAAAAGTTCAAGGACCATTCCCTAGACCCTACAAAAACTTAGGAACACTCTGAATCAGACATAATCCACAGGGGCCGGTCTGTAATTTCACAAAAATGGGGCTGAACTGATCTGAGACGATGCAAAAGTTCACAAAATCGAAATTTTTGTAACCCGTTTCATCATTGCGGTTTTTCACAACTCAATTTCTAGTCATTCCCCATCTTACTAATCAAAAAGTTGCTTCTTTTTCTTGTTTTTGATTTATTCGAAATTTTTACCTTTTTTGTGATTTTTATATTTTCTTAAAAGATAAATTATACTATATATGCATATTCTTAGGAATCGAACAACAAGATTTTCAGGCCTTTTTCCAAAGCTAGTTCGAATATCCCTACACGAAAACGTTTTTCCTTTTTTTCCTTGTTTTCATTTTTGCATTTTTTTTTTCATTTTTACGAAGAAAAACTAATAGTAAAAATAACAACAAACTTTAACCTCCGAGAATATTTTCTAGATCCCGAATGAGGAATCTATACCTACGACCAAGATGATAGTGATAATGAGAGGAGTGCGGAAGTTCGGTGGCGGACTCGAATCGGAGACGGCTTCGGAATCGGTCACTAGCTCGGACTGGTATTGGCGATGAACTCGAACTCGGCGCCGGCTCGGGATCGGAACGATGGAGGGCTTGAACTCGGGCTTTGGCTTGAATGATGGTGAGCACGAACTTGATGATGGGCTTTGGCTCCGACTCGGACCTACGACGGATTCAAAAAAACAATTAATTTGGAGTGGAATGTGTATTCTTGAATTCTTGCTCAGCACGTGAGTCTAATTCAAGAGTGTGGAGAGAGTTTTCAAGAATGTGTATGGCTCTATTTATAGAGAAAGACCCAGCTGGGTTTATTTGCAGAGAAACAAAAGTTGAGTGGTCAGAAAAACAAAATAAATGGAAGCAGAAAAACAAAAGACAGACGACAGAACAGAACAGAAGGCAGAAGATAGAAGACGAAAAACAGACACATGAAATAGCAAATAGATGAAAATAGATAGAAACAGAGAATACAGACAGAAAGGTGAAAAAAGTAGCTGAAAAACAGAGAAGACAGACACAAAAAAATGAAAAAACAGAGGAAAAACAGAGAAGATAGCACAGAAAAATGAAGAAACAGAGGTAAAACAGAGAAGACAAAACAGAAATGAAGCACAGACAAGACAGGACAGAACAGAACAGAAGCGCAGATAGAATAGAGCAGAACAAAAGGCAGAAGACAGAAGATAGAAAACAGACACATGAAATAGCAAGAGACAAAAACAGACAGAAACAGAGAATACAGACAGAAAGGTGGAAAAAACAGACGAAAAATAGAGAAGACAGACACAAAAAAATGAAAAAAATAGAGGAAAAACAGAGAAGACAGCACAGAGAAATGAAGCACAGACAGGACAGAACGGAACAGAAGCATAAGACAGAAAACAGACACATGGAATAGCAAAGAGACAAAAACAGATAGAAAACCGAGAATACAGACACAGAAAGATGAAAAAAAAACATAGGAAAAACAGAGAAGACAACACAGAAAAATGAAAAATAGATAGAAAACAGAGAAGGACAGACACAGAAAAATGAAAAACAGACGACTACAGCTGACCGACTGATACTAAGGAGAGTCAACGAAGAAGACAGCCTTCGCCAGAAGAAGACCACAGACGATAGACTGGAAACAGACACAAAAATAGGCAGACAGAGAAGACAGACCAGAAAGAAGAAGAAGATTGGGAAGAAGAAAAAGACAGACATAGGATAGAGAAGACCCACAAAATGATAGAAAATAGAGAAGCGGCTGATCGAGCCTGGGACGGTTAGGAGAGACGTGGACGAGAAGCTATGGACGGTGCTCGGGTAAAAATCGAGTGTCTACAACTGCCCCTCTTTGGATTGACGCTCACAGAGTGACTGTCCAAAGACAAATAGAACTCGATTTTGGACCGACACGTTATTGACTTTGAACGATACGGGCTATGCACCTGGAGAAATGTGATGTAACCCTAGACGTATGAGAAAAGAATGCAGCTATGGGCATAGTGTGCCGCTCTAGACACAAAGTGAAATAGATGAGGCTCTGGGGGCAAGGTGCGGCTCTGGGCGCTGGGGAGAAATAGACGCGGCTTTGGGCGCGGGGTGCGGCTCTAGGCGCAAGGTGAAATAAACACGGCTTTGGGCGCGAGGGAGAAATAAATGCGGCTCTGGGCGCAAGTTGCGGCTCTGGGCGCTGGGGAGAAATAGACGCGGCTCTGGGCGCGGGGTGCGGCTCTGGGCGCACAGTGAAATAAACGAGGCTCTGGGCGCGAGGGAGAAATAAATGCGGCTCTGGGCGCAAGGTGCGGCTCTGGGTGCAGGGTGAAATAAATGCAGCTCTGGGCGTGAGGGAGAAATAAATGAGGCTCTGGGCGCGGGGTGTGGCTCTGGGCGCGAGGGAGAAATAGACGCGGCTCTGGGCGCGAGGTGCGGCTCTGGGCGCATGGTGAAATAAACGTGGCTCTGGGCATAAGGTGCGACTCTGGGCGCTGGGGTGCGGCTCTGGGCGCTGGGGTGCGAAATAGATGCTACTCTGAGCGCAAGGTGTGGCTCTCTACACAGAGTTTGCTTTTGCGGACTGCCTTTCCGGATTGTTAACCTGCCCCATCAAACTCTGGCTTAAGCTGGAAGAGCACTCTATAGCGTTCTCATCTGTCCACCTGTGAAGACAAGCAACAAGCCAACCTGTCATTAGTTGCACCTCAGGCAGCCCCAATTGCGACAAGTAAAGCAATTCGAGCAATGGATGTTGGGATCATCTCTTCGTAACCATCTTGAGGAGTGGTTGTGTTCCTTTCAAAAAGAAAGGGTGCGAGTGCGGACTCAATCCGCAGGATCAAGACGAAACAATAGATTTTTTTCAAATTTCAAAGGATACGTGCGGTCCAACCACCACTCCTTTGGATCTCATGTCGACCTTTCTTGGTTCTTGGATTGCTTGCCTTTGACCTCTCAGACCATGACTGTGGCTACTTGTGCCAAGAATTCTGCATCATCGTGGCCAAGGCAATAGCTTTCCCCTAACTTTTGCCTAGATCATGCCATGTACATTGATCTAGCGGGGCTATTTTATTTGATTTTGCACTCATTTTTCTCTCAGATGCCTCTCCTTTTGCTACGGCCCTCCTCTAAGGGAGTAACCGTACCGCTCAGCTCCCTAACTTTTGCCTAGACCGCCCTCTCAAGTTTTCAGCCTAGCGGGAGTATTATTTAGCTCTCCTTTTGCTACGACTGCCCTCCTTTGGGTTTTCAGTCGCACCTCTCTCCCTAATTTTTGCCTAGACCGCCCTCTCGGGTTTTCAGTCTAGCGGGACCATATTGATTTTTTTTCTCTAGATTTTTGGAAAGTGATAGAAAGTGCGCATCGGCCTGTTTCTTAGGGGAAATACTTCTTCAGTGAATCTGCGTTGACAGTGCTTGAGATATCTTGACCGTCCATGCCAGTAATACTCAATGCGCCCCCGGAGAAGACTTCTTTGACAACGTAGGGGCCTTCATACTTGGGTGTGAATTTGCCTCGAGAGTCAGGAGCAATGTGCAACACTTTACGCAATACCAAGTCACTAGGTTGGAACTCGCGATGTCGCACCTTCTTGTTGTAAGCACGAGCCATACGCTTCTGATAGCACTGGCCATGGCAGAGTGCCGTAAGTCTTCTCTCATCAATAAGGTTCAGTTGTTCATATCGCTGTCTTGCCCATTCAACTTCTTCTAGACCGGATTCGGCAAGAACTCTCAGAGAAGGGATTTCTACCTCAACTGGTAGTACGGCTTCGGTACCATAGACCAAGGAGTATGGAGTTGCCCCAGTAGATGTGCGAATCGATGTGCGGTATGCTAGAAGAGCCCAAGGAAGCATCTCATGCCAGTCTTTGTATGTAACAGTCATCTTTTCAATGATCTTCTTCAAATTTTTGTTGGCTGCTTCCACTGCACCATTCATTTGAGGTCGATATGGAGTGGAATTGCGATGCTTGATCTTGAATCGCCCGCACAGCTCATTGACAAGCCTGTTATTGAAATTTTTGGCATTATCGGTGATGATGGTCTCGGGTACGCCATATCGAGAGATCAAGTTGCGCTTGAGAAACCGAGCCACCACCTTGGCGTCACTGAGGCATAGGATTCGGCTTCAACCCACTTCGTGAAGTAGTCAATAGCCACTAAAATGAAGACATGTCCGTTTGAAGCCCTTGGAGAATCGGACCGATCACATCAATGCCCCCACATTGAGAAGGGCCAAGGTGCCGACATCGGTGTAATTCACTTGGCGGCGAATTAATCTGGTTTGCATAAACTTGGCACAAGTGACAGCATCGAACATGCCTCGAGCAGTCCGTTCCATGGTTGTCTCCAGAAAATACCCAAGTCGCATAATCTTCTTCGCTAGCATGTGCCCACTCATGTTGAGGCCCCACATATCCCTTCATGCACTTCCTTCATTAGGCGTTCCGCCTCTCTAGCATCTACGCATCTCAAGAGAGTCGCATCAAATGATTTCTTGTACAAGACTTCTCCGCTTAAGAAATAGTTACATGCCAAGCGTCAAATGACTTTCTTGTCGTTTGGGTCTGCGTGCTCTGGATATTCACCCGTACTGAGGTAGTGCTTAATATCTACATACCATGGTTCATCGTTGTCGCTCTCAGTCATGTTACAATGGGTAGGATGCTCACTGATTCCTATCTCAAGGGGCTCGATCATGTCTTCTCCCGAGATACTGACCATTGAGGCGAGTGTGGCCAATGCATCTGCGAACTGATTCTTTGTGCATGGGGTATACGTAAAAGTGATTCTTTCGAATCGCTTCACAACCTTTTCCAGATGCTCATGATATGGTATCAATTTTGGGTCTCTGGTCTTCCACTCTCCCAAGGTTTGTAAAATGATGAGCATCGAGTCCCCATACACCTCTAACTCTTGGACTTTGAAATCAAGCGCTGCTTTCAACCCCAATATGCAAGCCTCATGCTCAGCAACGTTGTTAGTACAAGGGAAAGCCACTTTTGCTACAATCGGGTAATGTCGTCCTTTCGGAGAGATCAAGACTGCACCAATGCCACAACCCATGGAGTTCACAGCTCCGTCGAAGTACATCTTCCAGCAGGGCTCAACGTTGGAATCGCTTTCCACTTGTAGGATTCCCTCATCTGGCAATTCGGAATTGATCCGAGTCTCATCATCAATTGGGAATTCAGCCAAATGATCTGCTAGAGCTTGTCCCTTTCACAGACATACGCTGTACAAATTGAATATCGTATCAGCGAGCTGAACTTGCCACTTGGCTAAATTCTTCACGGAGGCCGGTTTCTCCAACAAGTAGCGTAAAGGGTCCATCTTGGATAAGAGATGTACAGTGAGTACAACGTATATTGACGAAGGCGTGGCACCACCCATACTAATGCACAACAAAGCTTTTCCACTTCGGATATCTTGATTCTCCTTCAGTGAATTTCTTACTCAAATAGTAGATCGCATGCTCCTTATGCCCTGGTATTCATCTGATTGGCCCAACATGGGGTGCTAACGATTCCTTGCGGACCGTCAAGTACAAGATCAAGGGTCGTCCTGGAGTAGGTGGAAACCGTATTGGGGGGTTTGCCAAATAAGTCTTGATTGTATCGAAAGCTGTCGGCCTTCATCATCCCATTGGATCCGAGCATTTTTGCGTAAAAGCTTGAAGAGTGGCTGGCACTTGCCCGTAAGGTTCGCAATGAACCGAGCGATATAGTTCAAACGACCCACAAGCTTCTCACTTCCTTGGCAGTGGTAGGAGAGGGAGACTGGTGATTGCTTTGACTTTATCAGGGGTCCACTTCAATACCCTTCTTGCTGACAATGAATCCCAGTTAATTTGCCAGAAGTTGCACCGAAGACGCACTTTGCGGGATTGAGTCT